>JAZDUA010000225.1:2295000-2453936 GCA_038098605.1 Gryllus longicercus | reverse complement strand
ACAAATCGTCCTAATACACATTACTATTGTTTCAATATGGTCTTTTTTTCGTCTACATTTGACGCAACGCATCTCCAAGCCAAACAAGGGCATTTAGCGCTGGACTTTGGAGTACTCCTCCGTTAACACATTAATTTTGTCTGTCCGATCTCGTCGCAGTCAGTTGTCTAAAGGACCACTACGTAGCATCCTCGCATACGCGCCTTCTACCACGCGCTCCTGCGTCTACCCAGCGCCCAGAATGGGAAAGGGAAAGATACGGGGTAGGGACGCTTCACAAGGGTTGGGCTAGCCCCTGGGGGGCAGGCAAACTCATTTTGTTGGAACAAATTTCACATCACTTTGTTCCTTCCACTGTTTGTAGTATGTACTAAACTGTATGTAAAGGCGGCTCTACATATTCGGCCGGGCAGCTCGACCAATCCCTATCAGCTGGTGTGTTCGGCGAATGTTCGCTCCCTTTGATGTGTCCTTAAGACCGACACGCGGTGGATACGGCGAATACCGAATGTTCGGCGCTCGGCGAATCGCAAGCAACCCGTCCATACTACTCGGGATTCGGCGAATGCTGCGAGTATGTAGCCGCCTTAATCGTAAATATTGTACTTTTAATATTTGAATCGTGAAACATGATTATACTCTTGTGTATGATTTTAGAATTTAGGTATTTATCTTTACCTAATTTCAAACGCTAAGGGTGGTTCAGGCCATCATATGATGTCACTGCAGTGCCTCTGACAGGGAGGTTCTAGGGTTCGAGTCCCGACGGTGGCAGATTTTCGACACTAGCTTGTCAGCTGGGTCGATTTCAGCATCAGTGTGGAGGAGAAATCTAGCGGCCAGTTGCTCTGAGCGTTACTTTTCTGTGATTTCTCCGATCAACACCAGGCGAATGCCGGAGCAGTACCTTAAGGCGGCTCCATACATTCGGCATTCGCCGAGCAGCGGGGTACTGCTCGCCCAATCATAAACATCAGATTTGCTCGGCGAAGTTTCGCTCCTTTTTTTTTATTAGCCAACTGCACATCTCAATAAGGGCAAGGGCCTCCAGCTTGAGCAGGGAATAATTAATACTTCTTTAATTAAGTGATAGGATGGGTGAAAGGACGATCACAAATAGATTCATGCCCCAAGGCGGGATTCAAACCCGCGATCCCTCGATCTGAGAGCGCCACGACACTACTGCCTTAGCGATTCGGTTACCCGGATTGGCTCGCTCCCTTTCATGTGTCCTAAAGACCGACATGCGGTGGGTAGGGCGCATACCGAATGTTCGGCACTCGGCGAATCGTAAGCAACCCGTCCACACTACTCGGGATTCACCGAATGTCACACGTGTGGAGTTGACGCACCCGGAAACACTAAATAAATCACTAATCGATCAATACAAGTAAATCATTTATCTAACATCCAGCTCTTTTGAAGCACGAGTTTTGCAATGATACTTTTGGCGCGTACATTTCGCACGTATCTCTCAGTATTGTTCCACTACTCGTTTGTGGCTCCTTACAAGCAAGAAATCGTGGTTAAATTGTGTCAGTTTAGTAAAACTTGATTACTAGTGAAATGTGGCGGGTCCGAGGAAGATATTATCTGATTTATTAACCCATTTTTTGCACTTTGATTATTGTAAAAATGTAGTTTTTCATTAAATTGGAACCCAATACAGAAATATTAAAGATAATTAAATCAAATGATTCACACATCGCCTCTTCTTGCAACTAAACAAAAATATTCCAGTTGAAAGACTATTGTCCTTTTTGAAATATTTAGCTAAAAGTGTAAGATCATATGGTCTCACGGATACCTTTTCATATGAAGTCTAAGGAATACTGTACGATCATATGGTCACAAACAAAGTAAATTAATGGAAAGATGAAGAAAGTCCTTATTAGTGCCTTAGAAATCTAAAAATCATCATAAAATCATATAATCATAAAAATCATGGCAGTCAATGTGTTAAGGGCGAAAAATCCTTTGTACGTCTTCCTTTAGAAGGGAAGTAGTTTTGTCACCTAAGTGATACCTTCTTTCTCTACTAGATGGTGTAAGGAGAGGTGCAAAATTTGTGTCAGACAGAAGGGCAGACCTATTGGCCTTAGTATTCCCATGTAAAATAAGGCATCATTGAATTGAATCACCACCCGTTTTCAAAACTTCTGCAATGTACCTTAAAGTAATTATTATACTAATGCCAATAGAGAATTTACTCACAGTAGCGTTTCACTTGAAAGAGATTAGAGGACAATGGTCACAAAGTAGTCAAGAAAGAACATTAGTTGGTGGTTAAAGCAATAATAAATCATACTTGCAAGTGTAATTATGTGTTGTGGTCATTGTTCAATACTACTAAAAAAATTAAGGAAGTTTAGGAGGTTTAAGAAGCAATGACACATTTTGTTAAGTTATTAGGACACTGATTTTTCATAATTGTAAATATATTTGAATGTACACTCACTGGATGAATCCATGACGATCTGTAACATGATAAATCTCGAAGCCTGGATCTTCCCATGGATCAATTTGAGCCCCATTTTCTCTGCCATGTTTGTAACGGCTTACAATGGTTGCCCGTTCTTCTGCTGCTCTTCGTAGGAGCTCCTCTTCACTCATCCCGCATGATAAGATGTTCCAGACACCATCCCGCTTCAGCCCACCTTCAATTATCTGTAAATAGAATAAACCAGAGGATAAACTTCTTTCGAAAATTGAATTACTGTAGATACTTTTATGAGGATACTGCACTAAGGTAACTAATTTCTTGGCAAAATTGAATCAATAGCTCATCCTGTCAATCACTTATCTTATTCAATTTGGAAGGAGGAACGCAAATGAGAATGGTGATAGGACTGCTATGATTTAAAAATATCTGTTTCTGTATGCCCAGTGTTGCTGCTTGCATACTCGTGTGCAACTGTCACTGTCAGTCTCATAGTTGATTGTGGGCATGTGAGCTTACATCTGTTATGTGTGTATATCAGACCCTTGCTAATGTAGGTAGCCTCCTTACAAGAAATAGGTTGATATTCTTTCAAATTAGACAGGCTGATTCAGCAAACTCTTCCAAGATTTCAATTGTAGGGCAGTTGGTTAAATTGTTTTATTTTAGAGATTGATAATGCTTAGTTTTCTACTTGTTTCATGGAATATTTTGATTTTGAAGAGGAGAATACTACAGTAGAGTTGGAACTGATTGATGTTTAAAATAAATTATCTTTCAAATTACTTTCTTTGAAAATATTTGGCTCCTTTATAAAAAAAAAAATTGGACAAGGATACTGTAAAAGTGAAAGCAATTTTCAGCTCCACATATCTGTGCGAGGTTTCTTTTCCAGTATGGAATTTATAAAAAGCAACAGCCTCTACCTACTTATTCAATTAAAAAAAAAATTTAGATGAGCATCCCTCTAATTAAAGTTAAAATGCATGACAGAAAAGTTGTTCTTATAATATTTCTAATGGCACTTAATTTTTAATGTAAATTCAACAAATGAACTTTTACTTATAAGGAAACGTCAAGTTGGCTACAGACTTTGTATCTAACGTAACAAAAACTAATTTTCATTGATGTATGATAGCAAAAAAAAAATTAATCATAGTTTTAAGTTTTAATCAAATAACAAAACTGCATTATTGTGCTTCATTTAATAAATATGAAAATGGATAGGGGAGATGGTGGAATAAAGGGAAAATGGGGTGGGGGGTGCAATAAAAGGATGAGAAAATGGGGAAACTGGGGGGGGGGGGATGCAGTAAAGGGAAAGACAGTTGTGCAGAGACAATAGGAGTGGGGGGGAAGACAGGAGTAAAAGGGAAGTGGGGAGCGCGGGTATAAAGAAAGATAGAATAGAGGGAGATTAGGATATGAAAAATTGATTTCTAATTACAATGAATTAATTGTTCCTATATCTAAAAAGATATGAAACATGAGCTCATGTACAGTTTTTTCAACCCAATTAATTCTTAACCAAGATTTTTTTTTATTCACTTGAATGAAGTACATCCCACGACTTCCTGAAGGATTTTGAAGTATAAGAGCCAGAGTTCTCTTCTGTTCTTCTTAAATATTGTCCCTTCCAAAATGTTTGATTCAAAATTATGCCTTAAGGCTCAGAAATATTTGCTTTGAATTTTTCCAATGTGTTAAGATGTGGCAACATTTATTACTTTCAGCAAACTTACATTTCTTTTCCACCTTATTTGGTTCTACTTCTCTTGCGAAACAGGACTTCACCTTCTAGCTTCTTTTTCTCTCATATGGCAAGGATCTTTTTTGATTTACCAAATGTTGAAACACTCCCACAGACAATATATCTTCAGATGCATTCTTTACTTTTCAATATTATGATTTCCATGATAAGACAAAGATTTGATTTGTAAAGCTATCTAATTCAATGCTATTTGTTTTTCATTCAATGATTACTCTTATTGTTGTTGTTTGGGACAGCTGCTTTTCGAAAGACTTCAAAACTCAAACCACATCTTTGAATCAATATTCCTTACTTTCTTACATTTCTTTGCTTACAATAACCACCTTTGATTTCTCCGTTAATGTATTTACTACATTCATGAAACCAAGGCAATATTGAAATTCCTCAACACACAAATGGAGATAAACACTTCAAGGGCTATAATACCTATTAAAGAGATTTTAAAAAAGAAAATATTTGCACAGTATAACCACAAAACCTTGAATTAAATCAGGAAGAACTTTCTACTAACATTTGTTGTGGAAGAGGGAAACCAATTATACTTCAGTTGCTCTGTGCAAGAACCAACATTGTCTTGAAACTGCATGACAAGCTATTTGAAATTCTGGCCGATAGCTTTCAAATCCTCTTCCAATGCTAGTTTATCCTTCAAACTACAGCGCCACGCTTCCCAGGCTTACTTAACTACAAGGCTCATGTTTGAATAGTATATCTTGAATACTATGGGACCAAAGGCTGTAAGGGTCTTTTTCATCGCAAAAGAGGGTGCTATTTCTCTGTTGGGACTGTTTCTTTGATATTTTCATAAAACTGTACCTCGGAAAGTGTTCTCTATACGAAGAATTTACCCCAACATTCTTTAATTTAAACTGTGAAGACTTTTTTCTTCTATCATAGTCTACCAGGGTTTGACTCAAGAATTTTTGAGAAATAAATTTTGCACTTTTCCTCTTTTATTATAAGATTTCATATTTCACATGAAATCTGAGGGTGTGTTGATACCTTTCAAGTGCTTTTAAAACCTACAAGAGAGCTTTCATACATTTTATTTCTAGAAGGCCTTCATAATCCTACTTGTATTGTAATGACTTCTCTTTTCTTGTATTTTGAGTGGCCAATATTGTGAAAAACTTTGTAGATACTAAATTATTTCTTTTAAATTTCATTTCCTAAGGTTTTTAACTTTTGCCTTTCTACACTTATTTAATTTTTTGATAGAACAATCTTAATTTATACCATTCTAATACTAAATTAGGGGTAAATATTCCACAAACATTTTTTATTTTCATTGCACAAATTACCTTTTATCACAGACTATAAATGATCATACCTTCATCAAACTTCTGTTTACATTGCATGCAAATTAGCCTTCATTTTTTTTGTAATTTTTCCTAATATCTACACATTTAGAGACCATCATCATAATCAACAACCCACCTCTACTGTCCTTCATTTTAATGCTGAAAAATAATCGCACGTTGTCTGCAAACTTGATAATCTTCTCCTTTCACTCTTCACAACGACTTTTTTAAAATCTTCAACAAGCCAACTTGTCTAAAAAAAATATGTAATATTCAGTATAATTTCCTCTACTATTTCTCCAAAAATGTTTTCTCATTTTTCAAGAAACTATTGATTCCTTACCTGATCTTTCCAACAATTGTTTTGTATATTTCTTCTCACAATCACATATCAAAGGCATCAATCATTTCTTAGAGTACACAGTATTTGTGCTCCATAAAAACAAATCCACTACAAAATATTTCATGTTCTTCCTCAAATCCAGATCTAAATGTTCATATTCTATGTATTAACATTTTTGAAGATATCACATCAAACCTCCCTATCAGCTATCTTATTTCTCTAATGTAAAATCAGGGCAGAACCATTTAAAACTTTCTACTTATAAAACTTATTTACATACATTTAACTTAATTTCATCTTCAGTATTAACACACGTTAAAGAGTACAGAGCAATGAAGAATTCAAAATTTTCACTCACTTTTTTATATTAACAATCTTGATTAAGTCTTCGAGGTTTATAAACTGAATACAATGATAGATGAAATGACCAAATGTCTAGCTCAAATGGTCATCTATATGACTGATCAAGTGCTATGATGGGTGGTCTCCTTGGAAAAGTGTCAGCATCTTACAAATGTCAATCACTTAATTTAATCATATTGCCATAACATCTGTAAAATCATATATTTAATTATTTTGCACATCATAAAACGGTGTAGAAGTCTGGGAGGTGTTCTTCAATTTAGATATATTTGTAAATTTAATTTGGAATCAATAGCATTTCCCATTGGATGGAAACCAAATTTATACCTTAAACGTCTCCAATCACAACATGAGCAATCTCTGGTTTACAATATCATGACTTTGACCCTTCATTTCATTATTCTTAGAGATCTTTTTTCATCTAACAAATTGTTTTTCATATTCTATTACAGACATATGTTTCATTATATTTTGAGCATATATGTATTACACGACTGACTGCATACAGCAGCTTTGAATGTTTCTTACTTATTCTACTCCCAAACATTTTCTCCTACTTGATTTGTTAGTTGAAAAGAGTTCAACATATTTATTCATTCCTCCTTTGAATCATATAAGATTATGAAGCATATCAATATCTACTTATTCCTTTTACTTTTTTTACTTTACTACCTCCTCCTTTTCTCGAAGTGACCTTGCCAACCTCTCCAAATTCCTCTTCAAAAGCTTTGTTATATTAAAATATTGTCAGAACTTGATGCAACTCTTCCGCAATAATTTTCATGAACTCCAACTTGTCTTTCTGGCCTTGTTTACAGATCAACACTCCTACCAATGCTACATATCACTTCAGTTATGTTTCTTCAAATAAATGAAATTTATGCATCTGTCAGGACATGAATTCCTGCAATTTGTATTTGAATGTGAACTAAATATGCAATCATATGAAATTTTCGACATTACAAACTTTTCCCCTTCTACTCCCAATTTTAACATTATTTCAAAACAACTATACATTATTTCTGTCCAAATTTCAGACAAAAACATTGTTGATAATTAAAATTAATAATTCATTCACAATAATAAAACACATTTCAATAAAAATTACCAACACAAATAAAAAGTCACAATTACCCTACACATAATCCAATAAAGGTTCAACTATAGAAATCAATGTAAACATCAGATTAGTGACAAACAGTGGGAAGCAAACACTATTACAGCAATACAACTAAACTGCGTTCGCCAATTTGACATTACAACTCTACCGTGTAATTCTTCGAACGCTAATACTGTGAAATTAATTAGTGCAGAACTGTCATGGTTTATTCGTCCCACTATCAAACGAATGCACTAGTAATACGAACTTAGATTTATAAACTTGAAACATTTTCGTAGAACGTTTCGTGACTTTTTAGCACACAAGTGACATGTGGTTAATTCGACATCCACTATTCGCAATTATGCTGGGAGACTTCATAGGCCATTATCATTTTCACATCTAAGGCCGAAATACATTACACACATATACAATATATTACTACATTAATTACTATGAGAATATAACTTACGATGAGAAAGATGCTTTTTAAAACATGTAATCCTAAGATCTTGAGGACAGATGAAACAACACATGCTTATCTTCGCAGAGCAATGTGAATAACATAACATGTTTCTGAACCTCATCTATAAAGAAAATGCATGAACTGCGACATTGAGGAAGCACAGCTGCGAACCACCTAAGTGAAATCCTGTAATCTACTTTCGAAAAACAACGATGTTACTGATCTTCACTGACTGGAAAATGTCACAGGCCAACCAAATTAAACTGCCGTGACGTATTCTTTCAGCTTACGGAGAGCGACGGAGAGCCGCGGAGAGCATCGGACAGAACCAACTGAACTGCTCCAGACAGTAAACAGTTGAACCAAGAAAACTGTTCGAAAAGATTGGACTTTTCAGCACCAGAATGCTCTTGGGTGCAATACCTGACCGTAGGCCAATGGGAATTTCGAGGTGAACAAGTTTTCTCCTCTGATATTGGGTCAGGCGTAGTGTATGTCTCTGTGGGTCAGACAAACAGTATACAAGGAGAGTTAGGATGTGTATTTCTTGGCGGAGTTGCGAGCAGTTGCGGTGTCATTAAAACCTCAAATCAAAGGTTGACGCGCCCCTAAAATCAAAACACGGGAATACATACCCCCCGCCCCCCCCCCCCCACACACACACACGAGAAAATGTAATATTGTTACAAAAATGTGTGTAAATGTAGTTAATATTTAAATTTTCAGTAAAGATATTGGGACACTAGATCCACCACTATCTGTAACTTCATATTTCAACTTACTGAATTAGTTTAAGTTTTCAACTTAATGAATTAGTGCTACCTCCTAGATACCTTCACATTAAAGTCTATTGTAAATCTTTCTAGCGTTGATTGTTTACTAACTGGAAGCCAATTACTTAAAAACTTGATTTACAAATGTATGGCCAGTTATTCACAACAAAAATGTCACTGGGTTGCCTGTTAATAAATCTGCGAGACTCAGTGGATTGTGATTCGTGAAAGATTCAACTGAGGAATTATTAACTGGAGTGTGATAAGAAAATTTATGGGCATGGTAAATTTTATAGGCGTTCATGTACTTCGACAAGAACATATAAAATATGTAGATTACAACATGTTTACACCCCAGGTCATTTTTTTGGCGTCGTTGATGGCCACGCATTTAAATTTGCCATGTGTTTGTACCCCTATGCGGTCGAACCAGCAGCAAATCATATTTCTTACTTTATTTAGCAAAAACTTCAATTGGTTTACCACCTATCCAATTCGCTGAAAAACATATTTCATTTTGATGTATCTACCACTCAGCAGCCTTAAACATTTCCGTGAACATGTGTCAGAACAAGTCCTTTTGGATAATTTTCGAAAACTGCAAAAACGAACACAGCAAAACTACATTATTGATGATAAAGATTTTTTCCTTAATGAAATCTGATCCAAGAAAATAGGTCTTGAAGTAATGTGAATGAAAATCTCTGAATGTTTGAAAATTTGCAAATTATCAACTTTGTGTCGGAGAGGTTGAATTTAGCCGTACGGCTGGTTGGTGGTGTAGGGATATTGTGTTTACCTCTAAGAGCCTGATTTTAAATCTCGGCGCGTAGAAAAAATGCCTATTGGAAACTCATTTTCAGATCACTTTTTTTCTTTAATTTAAAGCTAACAACGCTACAAATTTTGCAAATCTCTTTTTCAATGAACAATCTGACTTTTCTAAAATTGCAAAAGTTAGAGATAATGCGAGAAAGTATGTAATGTTGTAGCATCACTAGTTGTTGAAGCGTTGGGATGGTCGAAGTTGGTCATAAATCTGGCTGTAAAGCGGTAACGTGCATGGCGTACCAACTCCAAGTATCTCACTTCGTTCGCGTAACGTTCGGGCTCGGGTAAAATAGGGCTTATTTTTAGGGGATATTTTTATTATTTAAGATACTAATGCTACTAGTATTTGCTACCCTTTTATAAAGGAGATTCGGATAAAAGTTTTGCTGAAGGGCCCGCACTCATTTCGTTACGCTACTGATATGAGTTCGAATTTTAGAACAAAGATTTTTTTTTTCTTTTGTTGCTTTTGTTGGTTGGAAACACTTTTGGTTACTATACGTCCTCTTTTCCCCGGACATGCCCTCTTTCTGAAGTAAGAAAAAATGCCCGGGTGAATTTTACTAGAAAGGACGAAATGTCTTTTTTTGTGGTGGTTGGTTTTGGTGCTGGTGCTGTGCTCTGTGGTGTTAACACTGTTCTACTGGCCTGTAGAGTTAATACTGCTCTGTGGTGTTTACGTTTCGAACAGGATGCCAAAAAGAAAAACCTTGTTTAATGACACACTAAAAAGTTCAAAGAGTTTTTGCAATCAAAGGAAGGCAAAGTTTTAATTGTTGAGGGAGATATCATCTACCAAATCTTCTTCTGGTATAAAAGTGGAAAGGAATAATGATAATAAATTAGGCCAATTGTGTGATTGTGAATGTGTTGACAATGATTGAAGTATTTATTCGTCGGCAGTAAGTATTTTGTCTTTAAGAAAAATAAATTATTTTAAAACATTTTATACAAAGTGTCTTTTTTTGTAAGCTCTCTTTTTCCATTATGGAAATTTGGTAACCCTAACTTTTGCAGGTTAATATAGTTTTATAATATTGCGCAGCCATTACAAATAATGCGAGAAGTATGCACTGTTGTAGCACAAGTACGTTGCGAGTTATTAAAGTGAAATGAAAGCAATGAAAAAATGAATGATTATATTTTGTCATTTGTATCAATAGTATTGTGAACCTCGTTCCATGATTCCTGTAGAAAGTATTGAAAGTAAAGATTGTTGTAGGCCTGTAGCGCAAAGTAAGGTCATTCTGATCAAAGGATGATGTCCAATAAATATTTCAAAAACATTTTCAACTGAATACTTATTTAATTCCGACAAGTGAATAAAACCGATATCATTTCTAAAGTAAATACAAGAAACTCTATAGGCAGGACTCCTGGTTTACTTGGGAAATAATAATAATAATAATAATAATAATAATAATAATAATAATAATAATAATAATAATAATAATAATAATAATAATAATAATAATAATAATAATAATAATAATAATAATAATAATCCCGCTTTGGTGACGGAGCTGTTAGTAGTATAGCACTACGGGTCCTCCCCCTATCGTAGAAGGCGACTAATCGAAGGGATGGAAGGTCGTTCAGGATCAACCATTACGGTGCAGGGGATCGGAGCCCCAGTACCGGCGGTCGGTGGTGCGCAAGCAGACCACCGGGCATCGTCACCCCAGCGACTGCAAGCCCAGGGATGGAAATCACTTGGCGTCTCTGGCAGATTACAAGTGCATTTGACACCTTTGTTGGAAGGGGGAAACTGCAGAGATCACCCCATGTACCCTCTCCACACCTGGAGTAACTACAGGAGTAAAGACTTGCGGTGGACTGGGCGTTAGAAAGAAGGGGAACTACTCAAAAGCTGTCGAAACAAAATAAGGAGATTATAGACCGTCTGCCAGGTCAACTAACCGTAATTGGCAGAAATATGTTAAAAATAACCCAGTGATAGAAAAGGGGGTTTAAGCCACAGTACAAGAGGAAGTGGATGCTTTGAAAAACAGATAGCTAGATATTGAAGAGGAGCATAAGTGGATGCACGATAAATAGATTCTCCTAGGTAAATGTGACGAATAAGCTGAGAATACGAGGGATGGTAGGGGAAGTTTGACTCAGAGGACGTCAAAAACGCACGCACCCAAAATCAACTTGCTCAAAACAAGAAGAGACAATCCCCAAGTCCTCCAGAAGACAATAAACCCGACAAGCCGGTACAATTCGTCGAATTAGATGGTCGTATGAAGAAAAACACTCTAATGATGTTTGGCTGAAATCTCCTGGACACAGGAAGACAGTAAGAAAGAAGGAATGTTCATCTAAATAAGATAACCAAATACTCCAAAGCGAGAAACAGAACATCTATCAATTAAGCCATCAAATTGACAGCTAACGAAGGGCTCAAATGCAGAAATACTAAATAAATGAAGGAATCGGTTGATCCGAAATAACATAATACCAGTATCCAAAACAATCAGGAGGACACGCAAAAATGAAATCCTGATAGTCCTGGAGAAATATAGTGATTCAACTATCTAAAGGAAGCTACTACGCGTGCAACACGAGACAAGGCGAACGTTATACTTTTATGGGTCACATGCGCTTTAACCCTGGTTATGCAACCCTATGTTTGTTAAGTGTACTTGTACCTACCTCTAGGTTAAGAAATTTAAAATCCTTAGCAACGGGTTTTAACATCCTTAGTAATCTAAATAAACAACCATCCATTCATCGCAAGTCAAAATTATTAGGAAAAATTCACACGGTAATTTACAAGCCAAATAGTAATAAAAGAAACGCATTATTTTTGGGAATGTTCATTATTAATTATAATGTTATTAATTGTGCAGTATGAAAAAAAATGGTAAATTAGCATTATTTTCGGTTCACTTGACAAAATGGATTAAATTACCTTACCAAGTTCTTAAAGTACGCAATCATTACATTCTCTGTAATCACGGCTAGGTGATTTTGTAATTGCCCAGTTTTAAATTCTTCGTATGCCTTCTCTTATCTCGCGTTTGATTTTTCAGGGATTAAATCTCGCGTAGCTTCCGCAGTTGCATCCAAAATTGTACAGACGAATTTTCAGCGTCCATCTTCCTCGAACCCCGGTATACAAGTGCATTGTTGAAATAGATATATCGCAAGCAATACACAACAATATCGATTATCGTGCCGCAACAACAGAATTCATGTGTTTCATATCGCAGTAATGTAAATTTTCTCAAAAAAATCGAGATTTTGTGGTGACCGATAAAACGCTGAACATACCACGAAATGTTACAGTGTTATTACTGCCTCGTCCAAATTAAAAATCTCCGCTCCGCTCCGCTACTCTCTGCCTCGATTTTTTACTTTTGGCATTGGCAGTAATAACACTCATAACAATTCTAGGTATGTTAATAGCTATCAACCCAAGAACACTAGTCGAAATAAGGAATGTAGATGAGACCATTTGTCTAGGCGAAGTGAAAGAAGCAGTCACAAGCATTTCTGGGGATTTCCCCTGGGAGGCGTGTAGAATCTTCAAAGTATATAGGCAGACAGATGGCAACCTTAATGCTCCCTACGCGATAATCAGAAGTTCTCCTTAAAGCAGGGAAAATCAAGATTGGATGGCTTGTTTGCCACATCAGAATCAAACACCAAGTCAGTGTAGGTGTTTTAAATGTTTTAGACTTCGGTCATATCTCCACTTATTGCAAGGGACCGGAGTGGTACATACTACACATGTGGCAAAAAGAGCCACACGGCCAAGGACTGCAGAGTATTAGTACAATCTATTTTCTGTAAAGACAAAAACCATGAGACAATCATATGCTGGGTAGAAACAAATGCCCTTTTTTCTCAGCGGAACTAAATAAACTCAGAAACATAAAGAATGCCTAGGTTCCTACAAATTAAATTAGGCAAAGGACAGACATCCCAAGAATTGCCTATATAAACGTCAAGGGAGAGAGACGTGGATGTGTTACTGGTTAGTGAGCAGCACGATCATGACAAAATATCCTATTACCAGGACTCTACAGGACGTGCAGGTATTGTATTACTTAATCCCAAACTAAGAATCGATAATTTAAAAAATACAAACCAAGGGTAGTTTTTAGTAAATTTAAAAATACAAAACAAGTAGCAGAAAAACACTTTACAGAAAGCATTGAAGTTTACTTTGAAGAACGATCAAAATCGAAGAATGAGTCTGTCATTAAAAAGATCCATACAAGATTCCTGATATAAACGAAATTTGTAGTGGATCTTAGCCTTTATACTTTATAAGGAATCGCTAACAAAACAGAGTGCGGACTGGATAAAATTTGAGTTCTGGGGAAGACCAAATTAGAAGTTGAGACATCTTCAGAAGAAAGAACAAAGACAAAATCATGCCAGGAGACTCGAAGAGGAGGGTGCAGTATTGCAAAATTCCCTAAGAGTTTTTATGCGAGTTGAAGTCCAGAGCAAGTAAATGCAGATGCATTTATTTGACAGCTTTATCCAAAATCAGCAATTAACATGGGGGCGGGTTAGTTATCTCATTTGAATCAGTTCTGTGATTTTTATATGCGAGAAAGCTATTGAAGTCATTTCATGAACTATAAATATCAGAATGAGTATAAAAATTCAGAAATATACTCTTTGCGATATCACCGCAGCCTAAAGATCCAGATAATTACTTATATTTTCTCACTAAAACACTACCACTGATACAGTACAAATTAGAACAACTATGTGATCTCAGTGAGAACAGTGTACAGTTCCAGCAGTTTCTGAACATCTGCAAAGGCAGAAATTTTATGACTTAAAAAGTAAAGTAAAACCTGTCTAAGTCAGTATCGTTTGGGTCCAATATTTTCTTGAGACTTGCACAAGTTTCTAGCTTATTTAGATTTGCAATAAAAATAGTAAATTCAGAAAATGCAGTCGTTCAAAGATGGAATAAGTTGTTTGAGAAGTTATTTCACTCAAAAACTATTTTTCAAAGAAATGAAGATGTCCTGGGAAAGACAAAGGAATTAATATACGGAAACGCGATACAAAGTGTAATGAAACAAAGAATTCTATAAAAAGTAAAAGAAATATATTCTTCAATTTTTGCAGAGACAGATGAATTCGTATCACGATTTAGGCTTTGGCTATTTGCCTAGGTCTTTGTTAATATTGTAACAACCACCTATAAAAGTACTCTCTTAACCACTCGTTTTTTATTTTGTTTTTGTTTTAAGGTGCCATAACGTTAGCGTTAACATAGCGTTAGAAGTGTTGCTGGGTTTGTGTTCTTTAATTAGTTTAATTTCTCACCAAAAGTGAATGTTTTCAATTTGCCTCTTGAGATTATAAACACTTGATTAATTGGAAATGTTATTTTCACTATGGATTAACACAGTACCTACGATTCGTCAAACTGAACAGTAGTAAACGTTTAGATCCACTGAACCTTAAAGCATGCATTATATAACCGTGGAAGGATTGCTCTTCAAATCTCTTCCTTCTCACGGACTTGTGATGGTCAGTGCTATTACAAATTAACATTGTTTTTTGCTTGAGAATAGCTGAGAAAACGAATGCACAAAGTCAACTTTGTCTCTTGGTACTGTAATGGGACGGTTGCGACGCGTATTTTAATATTTTATTCAATATAACGTTGCTGTAAAGAGGCCTGGAAATGTGCAATTTTTGCTACCTGCAAGAGGGGTAAAAACCGACGGTGACGCGGAGGCATGCAGCTCTATTGTCCTGACAGAGACGTGCCCCGGCCGCATCCGCTACCGGCAATTCAGCTACATCTGTTTTTGGAACTTGGGTGACGTCTGAGTTTCCACAGAATTTGACTAGACTCAAACGGTCATCAGAGACGCCGCGATTGGGCAGAAGAAAGCGATTGACGCGTGTTTGCCAATCGCGGAAAACGAAGCGGTGGAGAGCCACGTGACCCGCGAAGCTGAGGAGGTAGCTGGTAGACACAAACTCCGTCATTCCGATAGAGGAGGCGACGAATCGGCAAATAACATATCGTGGTGTCGAGATTGACTCGAGATTTAGCTTTCGACCCCATATCATAAAAATGGCAAATAAGTCAGCAAAGACTGGTGCAAACCTCTCCAGACTTATGCTCAGGAACTCAGGAGTAAACGTGAAAGTAAACGAAGGATGATATCTGGCGCAGTACACTCGAGAATGTATGCTATCCCAGTGTGGTCTGATACTCTAAATAAAGAGTCAATACAACGCAAATATTCACAGATTCTGAGAAGGATGGCACTGGGGATAATTTCGAGATATCGTACTGACTCAGACAATGCAGCCTTAGTTCTGATCAGTACACCCTTTATCGATCTTCTAGTTCATGAAAGGAAAGCAATGTACCTGAGACTGAAAGCAGCTAATTAACAAATACGCCCACCGACAACAAAACAGGTAAATGATATCAAAGCGGAGCTGCGAAGCCATCGTATCTATAAATAACAAAGCCGATGGGACTTGGATGAAAAAGACAGATGGACTTATAGTCTTATTCCCAACATCAATGGACAATGAACAATGAATGGACAAGTAGAAAACACGGGGCAATGGATTACTATTTGACGCTAGCCCTTTCAGGATATGGATGTTTCAAAAAGTAACTCTATAGGCTCAAAATCGCCGAAAGCGCGATATAGTCAGCATGACACAAAGAATAATATGACGCTATGCACTCTATCGTATAACTGCAAAACCTGGGAGGAAGACTGAACGAAATACTATGAAAAATTGCGATTGGAATTAACACCAGTAAAAACAATTGAAACTATGCAGTAATCTCCAGAAAACTGGAATACCATAAGAGACTTTATCAAATATATTCTCAAACAGAAGGCTATGATTGGTAGTAGACAAAGTACTTGATCACACCCAGTTCCTCGTGCGATGTAAAGTCTCGCCAGACGATTCCACGTGCGACTATACGGTTTAAGGCGAGCGGAGGGGAATTTAGTCGGTAGATCAAGCCTGGAAATCCGAGAGTACCGGCTTTACCGGTCTCCATAAAGGATTTCCCCCCTCCAAAAAAATCCATCGAGCAAAGTGGCTCAGTGCGTAGTGTGTTGGATACGCAATCGGAAGGTCCGGGTTCGATCCCCAGGCCGGCCATCCTGACCAGGGTTTCCCTTGGTCATAAAGCGAATGCTGGGATAGCGCCAAAATCCCATGAACACCTCCCACCTTCCACTACCACCTCCCATCATCGTGCTATTCCTTTCACTACTCATCACCCTATCACTTCAATAATAATAATAATAATAATAATAATAATAATAATAATAATAATAATAATAATAATAATAATAATAATAATAATAATAATAATAATAATAATGTGTGTCTATATGTCCGTGTGTGCATATATTTCATTATTTCACCCCATCCCCTGGGCTCACAACCTTGGGGTGTAAAAATGGAATCAGCATTAAATGCTGATTTCCCTCATTACAAAATTAACGTACACCTATCGTGATAATCATGACTGATCCCCGCTGGGTTGCACATATCCCTTGGTCCCATGATGGCCGATTCGTGAATTAATGTCTTGGCCCCGCTCATCTTTGACTCCAACATACACCGATGCTTCTTGGTGCGGTACTACTACGATGTTTTGCAAATTCAATTTTCAGATCTATCAATCCCAAATTCACTCAAACTGCGAAATCGAATTGCGCGCCACGAAAGCTCCCAAATTGTACCGCCAAATGTAGTTATAATAGCACCATATTCTGCCGTGATTTGATCGCGATCTGATCGTTTTTTTGTTGCTTAGGGCGACGTACAATCCGAAAAACGTTTTAGGTTTGTAATGTAACATATTACAATTACATATTGTAATGTAACGCCCAAGCGAGATGGATTTCTCCACGCGTGAAAGAAATTTTTCTTGTAACCCACGTCGTTGTAGGAACTCAGGAATAGGACCCTTAGTACTGCAAGGATGAGTTTAATGGTCACAAAATATACGAAGCGGAGCGAATATACGAACGGAGCCCCTTCGCCACCAAAGAGGGCCGCGTCATCAAAGGTTTGAATAAAATGCTCCGAAATGGCCTGTCGCCGCCCCTCGCACCCCCACCTAAGCCACTAGGCTGCAATCGACGGAACTCAAATTTCTCGACGGAGGGCTCCCGATTGCTTGCCAGCCAACGCAACGCGCGTGTCACGTCCTCTGAGAGGGAACCAGACTTATGCACCACGTGACCTCGGGTCCCTGGGAGCACCTCTGGGAGCATCTCTTTGAATAAAATAATAATAAAAATTCAATGTATAAATTCTAAATTAAATCATATTAAAAATAGAATATGCTTTACTTGCTTTAGGACTTGTGTTATTCTTCTCGCATATTTTCATGGCCTTTTGTCTTCTAGAAAATATAAGCATAGCAGTAAATTGAACTAGTGGTGTTTCAAACGCACATAATTTTTCACATTATTTTAAATTTTCAATTCAGATAGTTAAACGAAAATGAGAAAGCAACGATTCGCGAGCTGATGAAGTGGGCATAGCATAACGCGAAACATTTTGAAACTAGGAATAAATAATTACCGGGAAATTCGGGTTTGTCTGTCTATACCTTGAAGTTTTACGTTTTTTGTAAGGTTAACCATTGAGGTTTAAGATTGTCTTTAAGGATACTTTTATATTAACAAATTATATTGTGTACCCGTTGCAAATAATACGTTTATGCGTTTGTAGACTACACGTTACGAATATCAATTTAATTTTTAAATTTACTCACGGATCGTTACGGTAAAAAAGCGGAGAGGGTTTGAGGCATCGTTAGACTGAATTATATATGGATAGGGAGTCGGTGGTATGTGTCAGGTAAGATTTAAGTCATGCTAATATTCAGTTTCTTTCTTTAAGAATTTCTGGAGTTCATTATTTTCGTTCAGCCTTATACTAAGACAACAAAACAAAAATATAGAGAAAAGAACATTCGTGAATGAGGGATCTAATGCCAAAACTGGCAATCTCCAATTTTCGAAGCAGGGTGGCTAGCGATCTGGATATTTGGAATTCAAGAATTTCCTCCGGTTTTTCAGGTCTAAGAATATAAAGGAGGTGTGTGTCGCGAAAAACTTGATAACCCAGAAAATGCTTTTACTGAGAAAATTGGCTTCAAAGTTGAAAAATTGTCCTGTAAATCTGTTTCCAAATAGATTTCTAAAAAAGTCACATTGGAAATTTAAATATAATGCGTCCAAAAATGTTATAAATTGTGAAATACATTTTTCAAATTTTGTAATTTTATGTGGAATATCAACATTTTCCATTCTTCAATGCAATCTTTCATTTGAATATTTTGTTAAACCATAACTAACAATTTATGTAGTTGCAAATACGAACATAATTTTTCAAAATTACATTGTTTATTACAAAAATAATGACAAATGGAAATTAAAGATAAATGTTTGCAAAACTTTCATATTATTCACCATCATCTTCGAAGTTCTCATAAAGGTAAGGAAGTGAAGATGATTTCCTTCGCCATTTTAGTGGTGTCTTCTTCATTGAAAATTGTGTTGTAATATTCAGTAATATGTTTCTGTGGTATGTAGGGATGTAGAGATTTCACATCTTTTTCGTTCGCTGGGTCAATTAACCGAGCCTCGTTATACTTTTGTGGCAAACTTGGGTCCATGGCTTCGTGGGGTCTGTGCCACACTTGAATCCAACTCTTACCAACTGAATCAGCTCTTACCAACTGAAATCGGGACTAATCTGACCAGACTATTGTGCCAGAGTTGCGCTGCAGGTGATGTGCTGTTAGCAAAGGCACTCGAGGTGGTCTTCTGATGCCATAGCCCAATAAAGTCAAATTTCGATGCACTGTCCTAACTGTTCGTCGTACAACCCCGACGTATTTCACATAGTGATGCTGTCGGTCTGCTCTCGGTCATTAAATAAAAGGTGTCATCTACTGAATTGTCCATAGTGTGAAATTATGCCTGAAATAAGGTATTCTCGATACACTCTTGACACTGTGGATCTCAGAATATTCAATTTGTTAAATATTTCAGAAATAGAATGCCCCATAGATCTAGCTTCAACTACCATTCCGCGTTTAAAGTCTGTTCATTACCGGTGTGTGATGGATCAGTCGTTTTTTCATTAAAATGTGTTGGGTAGAGTGAAAGTCGTTCAAGAAAATGGAGCAAGTCTCATGTTCCTTGAAAACTCTGGTTTTTCGAAAATCTCAAAAATTAAAAAAAACATTCTTCCTACAATTAAAATATTAAGGATGGAGACTTTTTTCTAAAATATTACGGATGAGGTCTCAAGAACATTTTCAATTTTACTACAAAAAATGGCTCCAATTTTATTTATTAAGATTTGCATAAAGGACACTAAAAAATGGCTCATGGCTGAATTTCGTTGAAATATCTGAAATTGCGAAAATCGCAAAGTTCAAAAATTTGTCGGCGTTTTCGTATAACTACAATATGTTTTTCTTCTAAATCAAATGGTGTAAATGCGCAATCAATAGCAACCTACTTGAAATGTGATAGATCATACATCAGTATTCAGAGGCCAATGCGGATTTGCGTTGTAACATTTATAGCCAAACTTTGTACGAGGAAGATAAATCAACGTACGTTTCTCAACGAACAGTCAGGGCGGAGCGTCATATTTACTCCCAGTGTCGGCGAAACGTAGCGAGGCGTGAAATATTTGACATTCGTGAAAACGCCGATCGTCAAGACCGCTTGGACGAATGTTGGTGCAATCGTCGTTAACACCGGAAACCACCGCAAACGGATTACATAGTGTACCAATGTCTATGAATGTTGATATCACTACCTCCCAAATCGTGGGCCAAGAATAAGGTGTACTCGTATTTTGTGGTATCCAACCCTCCGCAATCATCACCCATCGCCTCAAGATCTCCGCATGTTCATTAGCTTCTTGCTCCCTGTTACTCTTAATTTCCGGAAATACACAAAGAGAGCTTCGCCGGCGCTCTTCTACGAAATGAGGTAAAATGCCCCTTTAAGAATCAAGGTGATAACATCGACTTTTGTTCAGAACAATAGGAAACTGGTACCGCCGATGTCACCTACAAAGTGGTGCGACACTAAGCGAAACTCCGCGATTGAGTTCTCGATGAGGCATTTGTTTCGTTTATACTGTGCACGTGCTATAAAGCTGTGCACGTGCGTGTCTGTACGTCAAACATAACTGCTTCGTTGTGCTACCTACCCTACCCACGTTTCGCCTACACACGCGGCAATGTTTTAAGTCGTGTGACCAGCGATTCAAGGTCTTCGCAATTCTTAAGCACACGTGTAGCGATTTTCATACATACTACTTCGCTTATATCACTCGCCATTGTTATGTACTTACTTGAATTACGCACTTTACAGAATTCGATGACGTTAGTGAATATGTGCTAAATGTTGGCGATAAATCAGAAAATAACGAAAAATTCCGGTTTTCAAATCAAATTCCGTTTTTTTATATTTTTCCATGATTTCTCAAATTCCCGGTTTTTTCCTCTTGTCAAGGATTCCAGGTTCCCTGGCCATCCTTGTAAGTTTTGAGATACTTGAGATATACGAGACTATACATATATAATGTTTTATCCTGGAATGATGTGGAAACCATGTTACTAAAGTATATTCAAGTATGCCTTATTATAAAGTATACTTTAATATAAATTATATCAATTATTCACGTATATAAAAGTATTCAAAGTATTTAATTTAAATTTGAATTTAAAATTTGGAAATTGGAGGGATTGCTGTAGAATAATAGAAACAGCCATCTTTCCTGTAAAAACAAAAATTAGAAATGTTTATTTTCACTATTTATTCCATTTTTATTATTGCAGAATTCCTAGTGGACATTTACTTTTCTTCCACCACTAAATCATCTAATTACTCACTATTGCAAAACAATTGGTCCTCATCTGAAGCATCAGATTCTCTATGATCTTGCATTGAAAACAGTTTACAGTAATACTGCTGTTTGTTCATAGTGCACCAGCCTTTCCCATAATGTTTAATCAGCAACATTTTGATATACGTTAGATATATTTTTCAGTTGATATTCACTTTTGATATATTTTTCAGTGAGGTAATGACCTTTCTGCATTACTTGAGGCTGAATTATTACTGCTTTTTTAATGACAGAAGCGATTATATCTACAACTTTGTAGAGTGATTTATCTTTTATCAAAACTGTTTTCGTTTTTTTAGATAAAATCACTTGCATTCGTAGAATTGGAAATACTAATATCACTAAGGGCACTTTTCCAATAAGAAAACTCAAACTCACCATTGTGCCATTCCCAAAGCATTGGCTTTCAACATATTGGAACCTGTTAATTAATACACATTCAGCTAAATTTTGGCCTGCATACCTTATACAGATACTAAAGTCCGCTTCTTCTTTCCTTGAATGTTCCACCAAATTATGTAAATGTCTTCATCACAAGCGCAATTTTTTGTCATTCAGAGATATTAAAGAAAGTTTGCGGACATTCACCATCATATTTAACATTGAATTTTGTCTGCAATATCTTCTTGTGGTATTTTTTATTTTTAGAACGTTGCCTAACAATTGGAATTAACGAAGAATATTTCAACAACACTGCATGTTGTGTCAATTAATATCGGCAGAGAAAAAATATCATAAAACATTTGTATGTCATTCATTGTTAGTTTACCACATTGGAAAGCTTTTGTGTTGTGATAACATTTGGGATATTCT
Organism: Gryllus longicercus; assembly: GCA_038098605.1. Taxonomy (NCBI): domain Eukaryota; kingdom Metazoa; phylum Arthropoda; class Insecta; order Orthoptera; family Gryllidae; genus Gryllus; species Gryllus longicercus. Next base: position 2,431,808 of record JAZDUA010000225.1, on the reverse strand, counting down.
CACAAAGGTGAAGAAAAAATAGCGATCGATATCTGATTAACACACCAAAGAAAAATAATCATAACGTAATGATTTCATATGAGAAAGAATTAAAACTAACCTCAACTGTTTTGTAAAATTTTCAATTTCCATTTGTGAGGTTGTGAACATTTCTCTCTCGTTTTCCGTGGCGATATTGCAGTCACTAATGCATTCATTTTGCAATCCTCAAATTCTAAAACCAACACTTCATATAATATTTCGATATTACTTCACTAAACTAACCAACGCCACAAATAATGATATATCAACTCAGTTCCGGCCGTTGTCTTGTAATAGTGAGATGGCGCTGGCAGAGTCACGTGATTACAGTGTCGCTTTCTGATTGGCTGTGTTGGAAAATGCTGTTTTTGATGTAAAATGCTGCCCGGAGACAGTGATGTCGGCAGTGGGATGCAACTACCACACTCACCACTGATGAGAACTTAACTTAGTTGTAAACTTCCGTAATTAGTTGCATTAGGTTACACTGCCAAGGTTTGTGATTCTTGTCACGTGGGTTATTTACGATGACATTTGCTTCTTTTCAGTTTGTTTAGGTTCTTGCTGCGCATCTCGTTCACAAATTTGACTTCAAAAATTTGACTTAATACTAAAAAGAAGGGCGTAATCACACGCTTATGTCCTATCGAGTTAGTACCTTTTCATTTCAAAAATGGTTCGAAGTAAACATTATCATGTCCTTAGCGATCTTGCTATTGTTTAATAAAATGAAGTGCATTAAAGATTTGGATCAATGTTGCCCTTTCATGAGATTTAAAAAGTGACAACTTTAAGAATTTCGGTCCACTGTGCTATTCGAGTAAACTGTCGGCTTTCCAAATGTTAATTTTTAAAAGTTGTATTAATTATTATCATTGAGAGAAATATTACCTACATTATACTTTTCTAATCGTTCAGAAGAAATTCAGATTGTCCATAAACAGTAGCAAAATGTTTGTAATTTTTCACGGATGCAGGAACCTTAAATAACTTAACAAGAATTTGCTATAACTTAACATATTATTTTTCAACGTATTAATTATAACAAATATTAGGTTATTTAAAAATATAGGTAAATATTATACTTTTACCTTCATTTAAAAAGATATGTTTCACGTTTTCTGAGCTGAATTAAAATTTTGATGGTTAAATTTTAATATTGAACCGACGTTTACAAAAGTTTTACTTGTGTTATCCCTAATAACGTCTTACTTTTGCGCCCTTACTTCGTAAGAAGAGAAAGTTCATGTTTATATCAAATGACTTTCTCTAAAATATTGTGCATTCAGAATCCATGTTTTGTGGGTCCTTGATACCGAAAAATCGGTTGATGTCAAAACGTCCGCCCGTCTGCCCATGCGTCTGTGGCCAACGCTAACACCTAAACCGTTCAGCCGATTTTCTTAAAAAATGACACACCTCAATCAATGTGAAGGAACTCGAGGCTATCTGAGTTTGAAACAGATATTTTTATTTTGGGGGTACTTTACAAGAAGGCTCAACATTTTGAAAATTTTCTCAAAAATGGCACCAAACTTTTGGATTTTCCTTGGATAGCGAAAATGACGGTTAAGAGAATGGTGTAGGTCTAATTTTAGTTGAAAATTCTTATTTTCAAAAATTGCAAAAGTTCGCAGTTTTTTCGCTGTCTTCTTACCACTACCATACTGCAGATAGATATTTTCCCCTTAAAATCTATTCTTCAAAGAGATCTTGAAATAAGGTATATACAATTTTTATAAAATATTAGTGGACCCGGCAATGCGTTGTTATTGTTGTAACTTGAATTTTATCTTTTGAGTGCGAGTAGCGGTTGTGCGTCATCTATCTTGTTTGCGCGCATGCGCCATGACTTGTCCGTGCGCATCGCGCTCAACCTTTTGTTTTTTCCTCAGTTGTTTTTGATCACTAAGCTTTGTAACACGCACATCAGAATATACGATTTGTTTACTTGGTAATCGTGTGTATTTATTCGGCTCGTTAGACTGTTAACCCTTCCTCGCTAACAGGTTATGAGCCCTGGTTCGCGAAAACTGTGAAAAACTGTGAAAAGTGAACAACGAGCGGTGTTACAGATCAAAAACGAACGCGCGTGAAAAGTTTTCTTTGTGTCTGCCATTATGAACGCCGGAAACGTGGGACGTATCGAGTTATTGGGAAAAGACAATTACGATACGTGGAAACTGCAAATGCAGGCAGTTCTCACTAAAAATGATTTGTGGGAATACGTAAACGGTGGAACGGTGAAACCTGAACCTGGTGAAAATAACGCGAACGCGGCCAACATTCAGGAATTGACACGTAACGACGCGAAGGCGCGTTCGGACATGATATTGTCGATTTCAACGAGCGAGTTGAAACAAATTAAACATTGTACAACCTCGCGCGAAATGTGGATAAAACTCGAAGAGACTTATCAGTCGAAAGGACCAGCGAGGAAGGCGACGTTGTTAAAAAGTTTGACGCTGCAGAAAATGGCGGAAAACGGCGACGTGCGCGCGCATCTGAACAGTTTCGACAATGACGAGGGCTCCTTCTCCCAACAAGTCGCAGCGGCAGACAAACACTCTGGACCTGATACATTCGGACGTCTGTGGACCAATGCGGACAGCATCTTTGGGTGGATCGAAGTACTTCGTCGAATTTATTGATGACAGTACACGATGGTGTGAGATCCAGTTCTTAAAGTCAAAGGACGAAGTTTTTAAGGCGTTTACCAATTATGCCGCACGTGTCGAAAACGAGAAGAGTATAACTATTAAATGTCTACAGTCCGATAACGGCCGAGAATTTTTGAACAGTGAGTTCGACGACTATTTGAAGAAAAAAGGGATTTCAAGGAGACTTACTGTGCCTTACAACCCGGAACAGAACGGGATCGCCGAGCGAAAAAACCGGACACTATTGGAAGCAGCCAGATGCCTTCTCAAGGAATCGAATTTGCCTGACTATTTTTGGGCAGAGGCAGTTAATACTGCGAATTATTTGAGAAATCGACTACCGACAAAGAGTCTGAATGGGAGGACACCATTTGAGGCATGGACTGGCGAAGCTCCGGACGTTTCCAACCTTAGGATATTTGGAAGTAAGGTCTACTACTTGGACAGAACTCCTGGGAAAGGAAAATTCGACGATCGAGGTCAAGAGGGAATTTTCTTAGGATATGCAAAAGAGTCCAAAGCATATCGCGTTTGGTCGTCGGAGAAGCGGCAGGTTCTGATAACTCGTGATGTAACTTTTTTGGAAGACGAGGATCACAGTAAATCGACTGATTTTCCCGTCGAAGAAGAGGCCATCGATGGAAAAGAGGATTCACCGCAGGTTCGACAATTTAGAGAAGTGGAGTTTTCATCAAGGCATCCGGAACCTACTGAGGAAATAGACCACATTTTTGACTCTTCTGATGACGAAGATTCTACAGAATCGAACGGCCATAGAGGCCGCGGTCGACCGAAGATAGTTAGAACAGGTTTGAGGGGAAGACCGAGGAAGATATACAACAGTGTTCCAGAACCTAGCAACGATTTTCACGATGAGCAGAACCAGATACTTCTCTCCGAAGTACCTTTTAAAGAAGCACTGAATAGTCCAGAAGCAGACGAATGGCGTCAAGCCATTGCAGCTGAAATCAAATCAATCGTGAAGAATGATACTTGGGATCTGGTCGATCGCCCGGATAATCAGAAGGTTGTAGGCAGTCGAATCGTGCTGAGAAATAAATTTCATCCTAACGGAGTGCTGGAAAAGAGGAAAGCACGGCTTGTTGCGCAGGGATTTAGCCAACAACCTGGAATACATTTCACAGAGACGTTTGCACCGGTAGCACGAAGAAGTACCATTCGACTTATGGCATCACTATCAGCCAGTCATGGTATGAAGATTCGACAGCTGGATGTCGAAACTGCATATTTGAACGGAGTACTTGAAGAGGAAATCTATATGAAACCTCCGAAAAATCTTCAACAAATCTTGCGGGACATCGTAGACTCTGAAGGCGAAAATCAGATTGGATCAAAGGCGAAGAAGATGCTCGACAAACTCCGCGAAGGTGAAAAGGTATGCCGTTTGAAGAAATCATTATACGGACTGAAACAGGCCGGGAGAAGTTGGTATATGAAGCTAGACGCAACCATGAAGAAGCTGGGAGCCGTACCATCGAAATCCGATCCTTGCTTGTTTTACATCGGTTCAGGGGAAGATGTGGTTCTCATTGCGACTTACGTCGACGACATTCTGATAGCTTCTCGCAACGAGGATGAAATATCCGAGCTAATCGCAGGACTACGTACTAATTTTGTCGTGATGGACCTTGGGTTCGTGAAGTTTTGTTTGGGAATGGAATTCGAGCAATCAAACGGGCAAGTGATACTTCATCAACGAGGCTATATTGAGGAGTTAATTTCGAGGTTCGGAATGAAAAATTGCAATGCCGTTTCTACCCCACTGGACCCGAATGTCAAGCTGCAGAAGAACGAGTCACAAACGCCGGAAGACTCACGCCTTCCATATCGTGAGCTTGTTGGAGCTCTTACGTACTTGGCATCACGCACACGACCCGATATTTCATTCGCAGCAAGTTACCTTGGACAGTTTAACAATTGCTTTGGCTCCGAACATTGGAGAGCCGCTAAACGCGTTTTACGCTATTTACAGGGCACGATTGATTTGGGACTGACGTACGATTTAGATCCAGGCTCCTTCAAGGGATACGCTGACGCTGACTGGGGTAACTGTGCCGGTGACAGGAGATCCTATTCCGGCTATTTATGTTGAACGGGGGACCGATCTCTTGGGACTCTCGTAAGCAGCGGACTGTCGCATTGTCAACATTGGAGGCTGAATATATGGCTTTATCGGAGAGCGCGAAGGAAGCCATATTCCTTCGATGGTTTCTCTCAGAATTGGAATTCTATGATTTCGATGATCTCATCATCTTCTGCGATAACCGTGGCTCTCTGATATTAGCTGAAAATGATACGTACCATGCAAAAAGCAAGCACATTGATATCCGCCATCACTTTGTGCGAGACGTACTGAAGAAGAAGGAATTTCGTCTGCAACACGTGCCTACTGAAGACCAAGCTGCAGATTTCCTGACGAAGGGATTACCGAAGTCCAAACATAAGCACTGCGTACAATTAGCAGGGATGAAGATTAACGCATGACCGACGAATGAACAACCGACTCGAGGGGAAGTGTTGTAACTTGAATTTTATCTTTTGAGTGCGAGTAGCGGTTGTGCGTCATCTATCTTGTTTGCGCGCATGCGCCATGACTTGTCCGTGCGCATCGCGCTCAACCTTTTGTTTTTTCTTCAGTTGTTTTTGATCACTAAGCTTTGTAACACGTACATCAGAATATACGATTTGTTTACTTGGTAATCGTGTGTATTTATTCGGCTCGTTAGACTGTTAACCCTTCCTCGCTAACAGTTATTACACATCGCACACTACTCGTCACGTGATTGTTAATGACGTTTTTCGCTACGCCGGGCAAAATTTCTGATAGGTGACTTTAAAACGCGTAGCGTAAGCGTAGCGTAAAACGTCATTAACAATCACGTGACGAGTAGTGTGTGATGTGTAATAACAACGCATTGCCGGGTCCACTAATATTTTATAGTTAAAACATTCTCCCTCCAATTTGGGCACGTGTTCGCTATGGCACTATCTGTGAGAAATTTAATTTACTTGTCGAAGATTCAAGTAATAATTCTCAGGGCCATCGGGTACTGCTTTACCGCCCTGGTGCAAGAACATTTTGCCGGTTTCAAAAGGAATACTTTAATTACATACTTTTAACAGTAGAAAAGTTTAATTAAAAAAACACCTTGCTTAACCATTAGCTCACGGTACGAGTATCCAGCATCTGTCACTTGCCACTCAGAGGCGCCAAAGGCGATAGTGCAGCCCTCAACACTCCTCAAAATCACTTGTTCTAGACATCTTCATTCCAAAATGCAAATTGTTAACATTTACAAACTACAAAACATTTCAATTGCAGTATGTTAATATTTAAAAACTACAAAACTGAATCTCTATAGATTTTTCTTTTAATATATTGTAATAATCATAAGACTACTACTAAACAGAACTAGCCCCGCTGTGGGACCAGCCAGATGTAATAATAGCAGGGGAGGGCGCCAGGTTCAGCTCCTGAAATGTAACTGAATGGAAAAGTTGGGAGGTCAAGAATGAGCAATTGAGTCATTTGTGACAAACAACTGTTTATTCCTGGCACCAAAAAGCTGCCAGGGAAATTACAATGTCGCAATGGGCGACGCAAGTCTTTCACTAAAACTACTCTGTGACTTAATTACAAGTGGTTAATTCTGCTGGGCCTGAGCGCGGCCACTTGCAGTTTTTTCTGCCGTTACAATTGTTCAGTGAGACGGCATCGTCTCATAGTTTCACCAATGGCTGCTGGTCTTCGTGGGCGGGCCGAGGCGGCAGCCTCGGACAGAGGCGGCGGCGGCTTCGGGTTGCTGACCTTCTGCGGCGCGTCTACTCTCACGGCAGGTAGCAGCGCGTCGGTCGCCGGCTCGAACAAGCTCAGAGAGTTGGGTGACCACGGGCGTTGACGTTACGGAGAGGCCTGTCACTGGGCCCGGGACGGTAGACGGCAAGGCTGGCGGGCTGATGCGGGAACGGCGCGGGGTCCGGTAGGCTCCCGCCCGAGTTTTCTCCGCAACAAGTCTACGAGTCGCGTCCTGACTAATTCGGCTCTGGGAAAGTCTTTTCCCAGACTCGCGTCCCGATCGTGAGTAACTGAATAATTAATCACATTTAGCTACCAAGAAATATCTTGGAATTCTCTCGTAGTAACAAAAATTTAGAAGTAGTTTCGAAGAAATTTTACAAGTCAAGTCCAGCCGAAGAAATTTGAGAAGTCTCCCGTCAAAAAATTCTAAGAAGTCTCCCGAAGAAATTTTAGAAATGAAGTCCTTGCTCCCACTGTGCATCGCGTTTATAAAAGAGCTCCCTTTCCCCTTCCCAAATTATTCCTGACACCAAATTTCTCCCTTCCCTCATGGCGAAGCTTCCCATTGGCCGAGGGTGGCTGCGTCGCAGGATTCTGATTAACCAATCTCGTGTCGATTTTTCTGTATTTTTCCGTAAATGTTCTCTGTCTGTCGCTGGCTTCTCTCTCTCGCTCGCTTCCCTTTGTCAGTTACTCCGAGAGCTGATCGCAGCTGTCTGGACACGTGCGCGCGTAAAAGCGCATTTCACGGATTCCCGATTCCCGGATTCCCGGGCCGTCATGGGCTAATTGACTGCCTACTGTATTTAGGGAGAAACTGCTCCTGCGAGACTTCTGCCCAGACGCGTGCCACTTGCAGCAAGCATTGTTTGGAAGAGGCCGAGAAAGGTTCTCGCTTACGACGTGTCGTAAATGCGTCGTCGTCTTTAATTGACACCCGGCCGGCCCCTCGTTCGGGGTTTGGCACCACCCGGTCGCGCGGCTGGAGAAAGGACGCGGGGGCGCGCTTTGTTCGGCCGGTCTTCGGCCTGGGCCTTTATGTCTATTTATGAGGGGGCAATAAAACGGGGTTGCCTCCGAGAAGGGGGCTGAGTGCGTTCGGGGCTGGCCCGATGCGGAACTAAAGAAACCCGTCGCGGTGGCGTCGCTTGACCCACTTCTGTGCCGCGGCGCGAGCTATTTCCAGCTGTAGGAATTATTGGTTATTGGCGATGCCATAATAAAATTATATTTAATTAATCGGTGACGCCACAATATAAATGATGCGAGAAAGCATGTGATATAGCACCTCTAATTTCCTGAATAAAATCTCTATTTTAAAGACAGAACTGGAAATAAGGTCATGAACAATTGTGTGATAATATCAATAGTTTCCGTGTAACTTTGTTTGAACTATAAGCACTTTCTAAACAATTATTTTTTCAAAAATGGCTCCAAAGTTTTTATTTAATTTTTCTCTTTGTATGTGTCCAAGGAAGGTGAAAAATGTTGCTAGTATCATTTCCCACAAACTCCATATTTTTTAAAATTGCAAAAAATTAACATTTCAGAACTACAATGTTGAAAAGATGTATTTTTGCCTTAAACAAAATTTGTTTTGAAAAATAAGCCCTTTAAAAAAGGTCATGAACAATTTTTTTTTAAAAAACGAGTCGTTTTCGCGTGATTTCTGCTCGAAATTGATACAAATTATAAACACAAATATTTTCTCAAATCCGCTCCAAAGATTTTCTTGAATTTTTTTTCCATGGATAAAAGAAGGAACGCCTAAAAGAATGTCCCAAGACTAATTTTCTTGAAACTCTGAAATTTCGAAAATTGCAAATGTAGAAATAATTCTGTTTCAGTATCACTGTTTTTTAAAAGAGAACATGACAAGACATGAAAGAAATATGATACTTAGTGTAGTACTTAGTGAGGAGATGATTTTGGCAGCAGTGATAATGATTAATGCAGACAATTGTCGTTGACACCAATGCAGACAATTGTCAACGACAACGACAAGTGTCGTCGTTGACAGAGTAGTCAACAGTGATGAATTTCTAAATAACATCACTCTGATTACTTTTTAAGAAATTGTACAAGATGGCCATTTTAATTTAGTAGAAAACTCTCCAAACAAAAAGTAGTAACGTAATTATTCTATTACTGACAAAGTGAAAAGTTCAATGCCTAAAATTTTGCCATTTTTAATTTGGGTAATTTCCAGTGTTGTACATACTGGTGGTATGAAAATGAAGGAAACTTGGATGCTTCAGTTTTTGCTTCTATAATATTGAAACACTTGAGGGAATATTATATACCAGTTACTATTTTCGACAGTAATCATTGGAGTCAACCCAAAAATATCATCTTTTTCTCTGGTGGATGTTGTTATCAAAACTGAAATTCCAATGTGGCAAATGATTTACTTAATTGAATCGGTGCAAACAAAAAGGTTTGAAGTCACATTTTGTCGGTTCTAAGTTAACGGTGGGAAACTGTTCTTAAAATAATCGCATAAATTCAACTTTCTATGCATAAAGGTTCGTTGTGCGTGGACTCTGTGTCTGTAGTGTCCTTCAACTATTAATGTTTAGAAAAAAATTATCCATGTCCGGAACTTAGAACTTTAGAACCTTTGTGCTTGCTCTTCAAAATTTGAAGCTCCTGAACATCGAAAGTTTTTGTTTTCTCCGATTCAATTTCTCTGTCGAGCACCGTATTAAAATCGAAGAAAATATTTAACAAAAGGTCATTTACAGATGAGTGCAATAGTGTTCATGCCCTGATTGAATGTCGCCGAATGAACAAGGACATTTATGTCCAACCAGTTGACTTGTAAATTGCAAAAGGGACTGAAAAAAAAGATCCTTACGAGACCATTCTTCTTGACCATACCAAGTTTTTGAACCAAGTAGACAAAAGGTTTCATAACTATTCTTCCATACGGCCTGGAAAAAGAGAAGGAGATGCAGAAGTGAAGGATATCAGATCACTAAAATATGATCCAGAGAAGGAAATAATTCTGTACAATGTTGACTTTGATCATTTCTCCTTTGGGTTACTCCATCGTCTAATGAAAGATAATTTTACAAAACAATCTGATAACACAAAACCACAGTTCTTCAATTCTCCTTATTTTGTCAAAGTATAATGATCTACTAATTCTGACGAAAGCATTGCCTCACATCACAAAACTATTCTATGATGCTCTCCATTGTGCTATTGAGTTTGTCCAGTAAAAGAAAAGTTTGATGTATCATTTATAATCATTTCATATCAGAATATTAATTGATTTTCGCATATTTAGTTTAAAAATACCCACGTAATTCGTTATAAACGTGTTTGACACTATATTGTTGTGAATATTTCTGTTAGCGTCACTCAGCTTGTATTTTTATGAGAAAAAATCTATTGCAATTTTAATAAAAATGTTTATCAACAATTATCAACAAAAGAATTAAGAATATTATTCACTCATTACACTTAACATATCAATTCTAGAGTGATATACAAAATATTTATGTATTTTCATCCTACACTAATCTGATTCATATATATTTACGAGGGAATAAGAGAAAATAACATAAATTATAATTAATTTGCCTCTAGGATGGCTCATGGGAAGCATACTAGCTTCTAAAGCTGTGACCCCGGGTTCGATTTCCGATCGAGGCAAAAGTAAAAGTTGTAGCTTTCCTTTAAAGTCGTAACAGCGTTTGTAGGTGTGTGACGAAGAAACGCTCAGACAGGCGGAGTTTGCTTGTTACGGCGAAGGGAATACGTCATGTTCACCACATGCCTCTCCTGTCCTCCCAAGTGGGGGAAGTGAGCCAAGTCCAGACACGGAGGTGGGTACCGTTGGCAAAGTCGGTCAGTCGACCCAAAATTCCCAAGCATAAACAGCATCATAACAAACATGTAATGAAATTATTGTAGTGCAAAGTAAAAGGTATTACATATTATCTTATGGCTTAAAACATTCAATTACATGCAACTGATTCAAGAATATAATACAATACCTTTGTACCCCCATGACAATGCATTTCTCCATTTTCCTTATTTTTTAACTCTAAAAATCATCCCATTGTGACGTATTAATATTATATTCAATTGAAATAAATTAATTTTTCTACAGTTGTTTCCAAGAAATGTTTTTTCCCTCTCCTAAAAATCAAGGATTTTCACTAAACGTTAAGTATTTTTCAAGGACGGATAAAAGTTACAAGAATTGTACAGCTCAAGTATATTGATAGATGATTGCTAGACACTGAAAAGATGCGTTTCTGAGGTACAATACTCAATGAGGTTTTTCAATTCATGTTCGCGTACATTGAACATTCGTTAATTTTCTAATGCAGACGATTGAAAATTGCCTACGGCCCACTGCTAGTTAGCCGCGTCACCATGTCACCATTCATCAAAAAAATGAAAACTGAATGTGACGTGGAGAAAGATGAAACCCCCAAGCTTTAATCAGGATATGAACCCGTATCCGCAGAGTAAAGCAGTTGTCACTGAACCCCGTCTGCGGCAATTTGATCGTATGTTTATTGATTAGGTTCGAATAATGTCAATGTTTTGAGACATTCCCATGTCATAGTTTCAAGTACTACTAAATTAATTGATCATTCCTTATCCAATATTTGGCCAACACCTACTTTACGATAACCACAATTAAAGTAATTAAATCGAAGGAAGCGCAGTGTTCTAAGCACCATTTCCGCAGCAAACGCTATCACAAACGATACTCTTCAAAGCACTCACAGCAACCCAGGTGTTTGGAAACTTGTTATCGCAGCTGAAGGAGATTGTAAAGAGGGATTTAATCATTTCTAGGTCAATCACATTCGATTTTGACGTGAAAGATCTTCATAATCGGACCAGGGGGAAGGGTCGTTTGGTAAGACCGCGTGTAACTCAAACTTTTTCTTGCTCGCGAATTCTCGCAAATTGGCCATCTTGGGACCACGCAAACGTGTATCCCACCGGCGTTCAGCGATATTTATATAGGGTAGGTGCACGTGTCTCTTATGGGGGGATCAGCATTTCCATGCTGAATACGTTTTTGCACCCTGGGTTGTTAGCCGTGGGGAATGAGGTGAAATAATAATGATGATGAAGGATGAAATTTACAATCACAAACATACTGAGCCACGCACGAACACAATCACGCCCGAGGTGGGACTGGAACTCGCGATATTTCGGTACAAGACCGCCTTAGCACGGTACAAGACAGCACTACTGCCTTAGCGACCTCGGCTGCCCGGATCGGCACTCAAACATGTTTAATTATGATTGTTTATATCTCGGCAACCATATTACCTGCGCTTCTTATACAGTGTCGGTTTGTCGGCGAAATAAGCCATTACTCGATTACGTCTGAGTTGCGTGCGTAGATAGTACCGCTAACGCTTCACGTATAGTGCTATAGGAACTAAATTTTGTCATGCACGGTTTTAAAGGGGCATAGCTGCACAGTGCCTTTGCAGAAATAAAAAATAAGATCTGAACGGGAGAGATCTCAAAAATGTTCACTCCACCGTAGTAGAAGTAATCAATAAAATGGAAATACATGCTCCTCAGAAGTTATAATTCTTAGAAGTTTGTAGTTTTGGGCGTGTAGTTAACGCTTCCTCTGTTATGTAGCCACAGCATGTGAGGACCAGAAATCAAGCGAATAGTCTCCGACCGCAAGACTGAGGGATGCCACTACTTGTATACCTCCTTGGACGTGCAATTTATTTAATTTGGTCAGTGGAAATCACTTACTAAATTACCATACAGCAACATTTGCGAAAACAGGCTGTAATAATATTCCTTATGTTTCCTATGGTACAAGCTGTGAGGCGTGATTTGCCATTCCCTGGTCTGTGAAATGATTGGCTACCATCATGGAGTTACACGCTTCCAACGTCCTATTTCACTTTGCTAGCAGCGTAAGGTTTTTATTACCTATGATTTACCATTTTGGCTCCTGGGTAGCACCTCGGAGTTCCCCAAAGGCCTGCAAAACACACACACACACACACACACACACACACACACACACTCGGACCATTCTTATCTGATTTGAAGTTAATGCAAACAATTGTGATGTATTTACGACTAGCGAGACTAAGAATAAAAAAGAAACCATCATGCATATACAACTAAACATACTTAAATCCAAAAATGTTTAGGGTTGACGGTAAACCCTGCTACAACTGACACAAGAAACCACTGGTTAACAAGAGCGTGAATGTAATCAGTTGTTGATACTGAATTTTTTCTTTTAAATGTCTATATGAATGTAGACCTTTTATACCACGTACCATTTTACTTGCTCTATAGGAGTTTCAGAATAAATGATGCAACATCTACAGCATGAAAGGGGATTCGAAGATTATTACTTCAAACCAATGAAGATCTGGTGGAAATTTTCATAGAACGAAGGTAGTACATAATATGATATTTGTCTCTGATTTGATAAGCAATACAACATGCTTTCTTGTATGGCGGGAACAGTAAAAAACGTCGCTTCACAACGTGACCCGGCAAACACCAGTGCATGACGCGTTGCCGATCAATCAGGGTCAAATGTCACATGTATAACTTCGTTATAGATATTGAAGTGAGATTCGATAAATAGATTCTTAGATATAAGAAGTAGGCATTGCTATGCAACATACATATGTAAGTGTTGGAAATGTATTTTTTTTCTTTTCTTTCTTCAAAACGTATCTCCGATTTTCCGTCTGTTTGAAAATCTGTGAACAACTCTAGCGCCTTAACCATACACTGGATTTTCACCGACATGGATGATCCCGAATCCATCTATCTGATGGCACGGTCCCTAGAAATTGAAACGGTTCTTTTAATTTTTAGGAGATATTTTGCATGAAGCCGCCAGGGCATCGTGAATTACTGCAATTACTCTTTACATTTTTCCTAGAAATAGAGGAAAGTACACTTATAAAAATAGAACTGGTCTGATTTCCAGTAAGACCTCTGGAGTTTTGAAACTTGCCACTATTCCTACTACATTATTGAAAATAGACATGTTTTCTTTCTTAAATATGTTCTTTAAAACTATTTCTAGAAATTTTAAGTCATGTACAATTTTTTTATATGATAGTAGTTCCTCCACAATTTCCAGTGAAGTGACAAATAATAATAACTCTACAAGACTTTCGTGAACACGGCTCCAAATTTTACTTTTTTGCCCTTACTTCGTAAGAAGAGAAAATATTGTACAGAAAAACTCTCTGAATTTTCAGAAATTGCAAATTTAGAAATAAAGTATGTACGGTTGTAGCTCCAGTAGTTTTCTTTAAATATATTGCTCGAATAGAAGAATGTTCTTATATTATTGCTTAAGTCCGATTTTCAGTTATACGTTTAGAATTTCGAAAATTGCCAATGTTCACCTTTTCTATGTGACGGGACCGTTGAAATACTTATTGTGTAATGGATAAGAACTTTGATCATAGAAGCGCTCAAATTAAAAATCCATCCCTGTGATATATTATTTGCATGTTGGAAACATCGCAGAGGGAATTGTTTAATCAATGAGGCGATCCCCAAATGAAATAACCCGTCGCTGTCAAATATAACCAGCACAATCGAGTTCAAATGTAAAAAACATTCGCTCGCGTTTCACGACTAATATAATATTTTTTAATCGTAAGAAATAAAGTGATAAAGTGCGGTAGTAGCTTTACTAGTTCTCTTTGAAGAATCCTGTAAATAAAATATAATTTGCTAACTTCAAAGTCTCTGTACGTCTCTGTAGTCTCTCAAAGTCTCTGTAGTCTCTCAAAGTCTCTGAATGGACCTGTCAATACACGTGTATAGAAATTCTGACAAAGGCGGCCCCTATCTTTTCATCATATCTATGTACGTGTGCAGATTTTTAAAGACGTTTTATTCGATACGCTCCTGTGTCGCGAGATACCGTTCTTCAACATCCTTCCCGTACCTCAGATGTTCACTATTCCATGTGGCTGAGACGACTTTCCACGTTTTTGGTGACTCAGGTCAGGTGACGAGCCACAGTTGAGTCACGTAGCAGGTAACATCTGGATACTAACCTGTAGATGCTGATAACACTGCAGTATTAGCAACAGTGGAATTGGAAATGATCAATTTATTACCAAGACGTCATCAACAAGCATCAGCGAGCTTACTAGCCTCTTCTGGCATAAAATTAAACATATTGACAGTATCCTTATTTTCTGGGGCGTATTCTCGGTACCTCGTATCAGTAAAATCTAGTAATTTATATGCGTATGATGTGATCATGTCAATTTTTCTTCAGTTGATACACTCTAAAAAACTGGTAGTGCTAAAACAGCGCGTACATTCTCACCTTTATTAATAGTTATGTAATACTATTTATACCACAATTTCTGTCCAAATTAACAAATTTGTCATCATTTTTGTAAATCTCATTACATTACAAATCATACATTTGGTGCAAAAATTAAATATTTTCAAGCAAATATCAACACAAATTTTACAAATATAACTCCTTTTCATACGGGTAAATCATGTTCCAACAATAAGATATAGTTCACAAAAATTAACTACCGAGTCATTGTTGCATTCCAATCTGATATTCCCTGAAGGCTAGAAATTTTTATTACATATATTTCAAATATGTTTAAACATAATTTCTAAAATATTAGTTTTTAAATGTATAACAAAAAGTCAAATGTAAGAACAGAACAAAGAAATATGAAATAATATACAAATTCTAACTTACGGAGCATCCATCCGCCAAAATTACGTTCACGAAGCGCAGTAAATCCGGAGCGGTCGATTGTGTTTGTAGCCAAATTACACAAAAATACTCATATTTTCAAAAAATCAAAAGACCTTATTTGAAGATCTGTTTTTTATAAACACAAATCTTTAAAAAACATTGTATCTTCACAACTGTGGTTGTAGGAAAACGACCAAAGATGTTTAATTTTTTTAATTTTCGAAAACTCAGGTATGTCAACGAATATGAGATCTGCAACATTCTCTTAAGCGTTTTATAAGCTAAGGTCTAAATTTAATTTAAAAATTGTGTGCCGTTTTTAAGATAAATTGTGTGAAGGGAATAAAAATTGCCTATGTACGACACAAAATTTCGCAGAACAAATACTGATGTTTTTGAAAAATTGAACATAACATTAATTTTATATCTTGTTTTTCATGAACACATTTCATTAAAAAAAATGTGTATTTTCATAATTGTAGTTGTAGGATGTCGCAGACAAAAAGTGTGCATTTTCTCAATTTTCGAAAAATCAGAGTTTTCAACCAACATGAGACCTGCAACATTCTCTTAAACGTCTTTCACACTATTCAATAACAGTTTAATAAAAAACGTTGGAGATATTTTTTTGAAAATTTTGGAAAATGTCCCAGAGACTTCATGTAAAGTACATCTCCAAAATTAAAATAAAGGCGACATCAGGCAGAGTGATTGTGGAATATCAATTTTTGAGAAAATCGTCTGAACGGTTTAGCCGCTAACATTGTTTACAAACGGACGGACAGATGGACAGAACTGCAACGAAAATCAAATCGACACTATTTTTTAGTCCACCTTGCTCTAACCGTCAAAAAATTTAACGGAAAAATTTTGAAAAGTTTTTAATATTTTGTTAGTTGCAAACATTTCAAACACATATTACGCGAAAACTACAAGTTTAAATAAATTGTACATGACCTTATTTAAAGATGTAAATGTTTGTTTAACAATCGATCTCTGCCATAAATATTGTATTTTTGCAATGTTCATTTTCTGCAATTTTTGAAAATAACAAATGATGGTGAAAATGGGACTAGCACTATTTTTTACTTTTCCGTATACGTACGTATATACGGAGTATTATACTTTCTATAGGGAAAGTTATGTTATGCTGCGGAAATTCGATTTCGAGATTTCAACGGAAAAACACTTTTGATACCGAAAAAGTGGTTTTCTTCAAAGCGTCCGTCTGTCCGTCCATCTGTCTGTCTGTCCGTAAGTCTGTCTGTGAACATCACTAGCACCTATACCACCACGATTTTTTCCAAATTGAAGAAATCCCTGCCTATCTGGCTCGAGTCGAATCTATGACAATTTGCAAAAATTCTTTAAAATTTTAGGGTTCTTAACATGAAGCTCCCGGACATTTTCAAAATTTTATCAATATCAGTTCCAATTTTTTTCTTAAAATTCCTTTAAGTATAGAGCAATATAAGTCCGATTTTCAGCTTTAACTTTGAATTTTCGAAAATTTCAAAAAAATTTCGGGCGCCTACTTACAACTATAAAATGGAAGAGAGATATTTTACCTTCGTATAAAATTTGTTCTCCATAGTGAGTTCTTTCAATAAGGTCAAACATTTTTTTGAATATTTTAGTAGTTCTCGCGCAATATTGTGTGCAATATGTGCAGTTTTAAAAATTACAAAAGCAAGATTTTCTCAATAACGGCTCAACATTTTTTCTTTAAACGTTTGGTAGGGACAGTACTAAATATAGTCTATAAGATGACATAAACGTCATGTTACTCTATTCCTTTGTTTCTTCAAAAATTACAAAAATGTAACTATTTTGACTTCTCTCATGGTAAAATTATACTAGCGGAAATTTCTTCACATTATTATATTTATGCGTATATGTGCTTTAAATAATGCCATGTACAGTTTGTGGATAACTCAACCGTTTTCTATGAAAATTAGCTCAAAATTCCGCATTTCCGCCCAAACTCCATTCCGCCCAAACTCCATTTTCTCAAAAACAACTCCAAATTTTTTCTTCAAACTTTTCGAACGGATATTGCTAATTGCACTCTTTAATATAACGTAAAGTTCATTTCGAGGTATTAAAAAATTAAATAAATGTAATTTTTTTGAAAGTTCGCTCATGCCATTCATATGCATATTTTTTGCAATTTTTAAACACTATTGTAGTTGTAAGTTAAAGTAATTGAAATAACGTTTTTCGAAAACTCAACAATTTTCTGTTCAAATTTCGAATTTACACTAGCGCTTACACGCCATTTTGTTAAAAACGGCTTCAAATTTTTCAAAGAGAATTGCCATCGAGGACGAGGTTTTACTGCCTTTAATATTCTTAAAATAATATTTCCTTTCTACTATTAGGAAGGAGCTGGCAATAGTATGTGACAAGTTCGTGTAGCTAGGCCAAAGGAAATGGAAAACTAATACGGGAAAGTATGTGCCACCAGTTTCTGTAGCACCACTAATTTCGCCCTTCACTGCATTCGACTAAAAAATCACGAAAAAAATTGAAGCCGTTTCCGAGAAAATAATTGTGAAAGCATTGCCTTTATTTCACGCAAAATTACGCGGAAACTACTCATATTTTTGAACAATTGTAAATGACCGAATGGCTGGATCTGCCTTTGAAGGATAGACTTGATCAAGAAAAAATCTTTATCTTTAATATTGCAGTTGTAGGAAGACACAACTTTGAATGCGCTTTCTTTAAGCGTTCTCTACTCTATCCGAGAACAACGTTCAATCAAAAAATTTGAAGCCATTAATTAGAAAAAGTAGAAAATGTTTTTAAAAATTCTCGTAAAGAACCCCCCAAAAACAAAATATACAATTTAAAACTCGTGGCGCCTAAAGTTCGTTTGGATCCAACAGGGAATATAAATTTTGGAGAAAATCGTCTGAACGGTTTAGCGTTGACCACAGAGAGACGGACGGACATGTTTTGCCGTCAATCGATTTTTCGGTATCAAGGTCTCACAAATAATGAGTAATTCTGAGTTCACAATGTGTTAGGGGAAGTAATTTATTTTACAGGAACAAGATGTATCCTGTACCCGGTTGGGGGCTGCGTCCGGATGCCATCCCGAAGGTGTGAGGTACTTTACGCCCGAGGGTGTGAGGATTTGGCCAAAGAGCTTAGGAGCCCTTTCTGGGGAGCAATCCTCCTGGTGCTACAAGAGTGAGTGGGGTTGTAGCCCATGCAGTGTATTGACTGTCCGTCTTCTGTGTGCAGCATTAGCGCCTAAATCGTTCATAGCATTTTCCTCCAAAATTGATATTCCCCGATAGATCTGAACGAACTCAAAACTATTTAGAAATGATTTGGAAAAATGTTGTTACGGCTTGAGGTAAAGTATCACCAAAAATCAAAATATCTGCTTCAAATTCGCAGGACCTCGAGTTCGTCTAGATCAATCTGAGAACATCAATTTTGGAGAAAATCATCTGATTGGTTTAAGCGCAAGTGTTGGGCACAAACGGCCGGACGGTCTTTTCGCTTACAAACAATATTTTGGTATCAAGGAAACAGAATGCGGTTTCTGTTTACACAAGGTGTTAGCGGAAGTAATTTACTACATATAAGAACAAAATGTATCCACTTTTCGATACCCGGGCCCCACAATATGAGTTTTCTTCCGAAAACCGCCGATTTCTGTCGCAGCATTACAGTACTTTCTCTTTACTTCGTATGTACGTAGTAAGACTAGAAAGTAATCGAGATTCTTTAGTTCGTTTTATGTGTCCAAATGTGAAACTGTTCTATATTTGAATCGAAAACTTTTGAATCCTTTTAGGTCCTAAATTGGAATTTTTGGTGGAAAACAGAAAAAAGCTGATTGCTGAATAAACCATAAATAATTTTAAAAATGTTTTGCTTTTAAGGATTGTCACTTATGAAAAGACATCAAGGAAGTGTAATAAACTTTTATTATTCATAAAAATGCACTTAGATAAGGTTAAAACTCCGTAACACATGGTATTTTAACGCAGAATACACAACATTTGAATATTGTCGAAAAAGAAACCTAAATCATATTCATATGATTTATTGAGGAATGCATCTACTTTGTTCGAGTGTCAAAAGTAATAAATATTTACATCAGGTTTTATAATCAACAATATCATTACCTTCTACCACAGTAACTGTAACTCTAGTATTCCAGGATGCATTAACAAACAGGGAAAATATCGTACTCCATCACTGTGTTGACTATCACATAGCTTTATATCAAGAGATAACTCTTGATGACAGAAAAATCTGTGCCAGGAAGAAGGAAAGAGTGACCTCCATATAGGAAGTACCGGTCTAAAGAATGAAATCTGTCTTTGACAAGTGCAAGAAGCATTAACACTATAGAACTATTATTGTTTTGGGCAAAACACATGTTTGGGAATGTGTACATGTTCGCGTTTTCATGAATGCTTTCAATATGGTCATTATAAAATTGAACATATCTCATCATTTGGTTGCAATACCCTCATGGTAACAGTAAATCACTGAGATATCGCCTCCTAAGTTGTGAATGCAAATAACGTCACTGCTAACTGCCTGGATGATTGGTTATCAGTGTCAACTGCAGCGGTCATTAGTCTCGTAAGTTCAGTTCAAATTTTATCACGGTCATCATCCCTGCTAGATGGTGATATCCGGTCCTGTGACCAAACTACACGTCGGCTTGCTGGGTTTTCCTCAACCAGATACCAGCGGGGCACTACCCCAGTCGGGGCAAGCTCAGTGCATGTAAGTGTAAGTGTGCGTAAGTAAGGGGTGACAATAGGACAAGGAAGAGGGAGAGATCGTGTGCGGTCAATGGCCTGTTAGGGTACAGATCCAGTCTTCGCGTGGCGTTGATCGGAGAAACTACGGAAAAATACTGATTACGCAGGTCGCAAACTACGATGCTGTCGATCGCTGGAGTTCTCCTCCAGACAGGGCTGAAATCGACCGAGCTGTTGAGCTAGTGTCGAAAATCCTGCTTCACAGTGGTCTCGAATCCTTGGAGCTCCTGGTCAGAGGCACTGCAGTGACATCAGGTTATGCCCTCAACCACATAAGCCAGTGTGTGACTTACGAAGTTTCTATTCCAAAGCAAATATTAACAATCCTTTTACGATCATTGTACTCATGTCAAAATGGGTTTCAAAAAAGTGACTAGCGGAGTTTGAACGATAATCGAATTTAAAAAACTGCATATTATAGGAACATTCAGGCCAAACCAAACGAGGTTAATAAAATAATGCAAAGTTCCTTGCCAGAAATATGGTTCGTTGCCTTGTGTCCCTTTCGTGTGAAACATACGTATTTGATTATAATATAAGGAATTTGAATATTATATGAGGAATCTTCCATGGTACTTTCCTGTTGACCTTAGTAACTTAGACACAAAATAGATTGGCATGACATTTAAATTAATATAAATATGATTTTTTTCAAAACGTTTTTAAAAAAAAATATAATGCAATTATTTGCGATTTGCTTATTTAATAAGTTTACTTATTATATTATGTTATTTACTGAGGCTTGAAACAAGCTAAAATGTCATTGAACAATAATGTAGTCAAGCAAAACTCTTCTTTCAATAATAATAATAACAACAATAATAATAATAACAATAATAATAATAATAATAATAATAATAATAATAATAAAAATTAGGCAAATGTTACAATCACTCCATCAACTGGTGAAACATCAGACTTAACGCATATTTCAGCCTGGCGTGCATTTCCAAAGCGGTTCTAAATCACAATTGCTTGTATTGTCTTTTTTCTAGGCACGGAATCTGAAGTGGTGATTTACGTGCTTACTCAGCTTCATGAATCCAACACCTGTTGCTCGGCACAATGACGAGCTTTATCTCCGCTTTTTTCTCCAATGGACACGTGTCTGCGCGATTGTGATATGAAGATCACACCTGTGCTGTGGGCGCGCCTCGGAGGTGGGGAGCTGCCCCTTCGGAGGTGGCCGTTATCTCGCTGATAGTTCAGTCGCTCGTCAGCTGAAGAAGGGAACATGGCGTGCGAGACGAAGAGCCCAAGACAAATGAACTGCGAAGAGAGGGGAGACCCAGCTCTACGCCAGTCGCGGCCCTCTTTTCTATCTCCGAAGAAAAATGTGTCCATCACATTTACAAATTTGTCTTACACCGTAAGGAGCAAATTTGGAAGAGGTAAGTTATTTTCTTCTCATGTTTTTGCAATATAATATTTATTCTATTACATTCTATTCTTCTTAATAATAATAATAATAATAATAATAATAATAATAATAATAATAATAATAATAATAATAATCAAGACGTGTAGATGCATACTTAATTTTTAATGATGTACTTCAAAGTCAAAAATACTCGTATTTTCAAACGATACCGTAAAATAATGATAAATATAAATAACTGACATTATAACTAATAAAATCAAACTGTTCTACAAAAGAAGTTTAGAGCTGTCAATGAGTTTTCGTATCAGGAAAACGTGTGATTATATGCTTTTAGCATGCTTTGACATTACCATGACAGTTTCTTCTCAAAGAACAGAGTAACTGAAAATCATCTTTTAATTGATGATTTGGTTCAAACATTTCGGATGTTTTAAACTTATCCGTTGTCTAATGTATCTTGAATACCAACTTGTGCTGGTAAAAGATACAATTTTCAATTGACAATTGCATGTGGATTTTGCATGTTTGGCGAACAATAAATACAACTTTATTTTCTATTAACGTTTCGAAAAACTAGTTGCAAATTATTATCTAGTGTGTAATATAATGTCAGAGCCCACCGAGAGAGAGAATTCTTGCTGTTTATTGCGTGTGAAAGTGGGAGCCCGCGACGTGCCGCCGCCTGCATGGGAGAGCCCCGCGAGCGCCGATAATTCCGAACCACGCCGCGACTTGGCGGGCAGAGTACTGTGCCAATTGACGGTTATTATAGCTTTAAACGGTTAACAGCTTTAAACGGTCAAGAACGCTAATTCTATTTTAGTATTCAGTGACTTCAAGACAGAAGTGCACACATTTTTAAGTTACAATTGTGAATGTCATTGTCATTTAACAATTCATTCTCCCGTCGGCGGGGATTTGTACGTTTCAATTGTGTTTTTGAGCATTTCAATGATTTTCAAATGAAGACTTTTGGATAAAGTAAAATAATTTAATATTTAAAATCAGAAATTAAAAATCACAATTCTATTTAAAAATTGATATTTTCCTTATTTGTATTTTTTTGTTGAAAATTTATGCTGACTTTGTTCATAAACAGGCAAGTGTTTAAATGTTTCCTGTTTCTTTTTGTCTTCATGTCACAGAAAACTTTCGTGAATGCGAAGAAAAAAACAATTACTGATCGGGATTTCGTATGTTATTTTAATGCTAAGAATCTCATTCCGTACATCATTTACATCTAACAATTTATAATCAGGTATATTCATATATTTTATTCATCTCTAACATAATTATACTATTTGGATCAGCTATGACTTAATCACATGACAGTCCCAAATGCAGCCCATTTAAATGATTTTCCTTTGCTGACCTTAAAACGTCTACTCTTCCAATGATACCATGGCAATTAAATAATATTCTGATAATGGGGTATAAGATATCATCCGACATCAAATAACCTGGAAACCAACAATCGTCCCTCCGTCTCTCACGAATTTGGTTCCGATGCGCCATTCGGGGCACGGGATGTGCTATTCACGCTTACTGGTGGGGAACTGACCATTTTCCCGTATGCTTCTAGAATTATTATTATTATTATTATTATTATTATTATTATTATTATTCCTCTAATATATGACTAAATATGTGATGGGTCGTTTGATTATTAAGTCTACTCCGGGTTACAACCAACCTTTTAAGGAGGAGATGTACTGACTATCGGTGTCTCTACAACACTGCGCAAAATGTGGGCTGTTCCAAACAAAGCAATGTCTTGCACTTCCTCGGTTTTTGGATGATCTGGGAGTTTAGCCACGTTCTTACACAAATTCTGCAGAACAAATCCCAGAGCTCCCTTAACTATAGGGACGACCTGTGCTTTTACGCCCCACATTCGGCTGATCTCGATTTCCAAACTCTTGTATTTAACATGTTGCGTTGCCTCTTTGATTATGACGTTTTGATCGCACGGTACAGCAACATCTACAAGTAGACACGATTTTTTCTTCAAATATTTCTAACTATATCCCGTTTGTTTTTCACCTATTATTATTATTATTATTATTATTATTATTATTATTACTGGATTTGTTACCATTCACCTGACCACTGCTGGTCAACGCTTGGTGTGTGTCACGAGAAAACGTCTGAATGAACGTTACTCTCTAGACAATTTCAATTGATTCATTCCCAATCACTACTACGTTCCAGGAATTCTTTTGCTGATACATATTACTGCCGTTTTCACCTGATCCACGCACGAAAATTGTAGTAATTCCAACTGTTGGATTGTATGCACTGTGTATTTCGGTGTAAGTCCAGTTGGGAATATAATTATTCGTAGAATGCCGATATTTTAAAATGTCCATTGATAAGGAAGCTCTCAACGCTACATATTTCTGAATTTTCATTTTGTAAGCGGAGTCTAAACTATTACTGTTGTCGATTGCAAAGTCAATGGTCAAGATGGTGTTCTTGGGTTGGTTCAGAACTATTATATCTTATTCGAAATTCTGGTGCATGTAATAATGTCTCCATGTCAGTATAGCTTCACTGAAACACTATTAGTTTTTGACAGGATAGTCGTACTGTGGGATAATATGGGGACTAAAATCCGTACTTTCGTATTAATCTCCCATGAATGATTTCAAGCGTATTAATGTGTTCAGTTCAGTCCATGCCTTATTTTATGTGGCGAGACTCGAGCCATCAGGCCGAGGTCATCAGGTCCGTCTGACCACAATGTAGCTCAATGTAGCTCAGAGGCTTCTTTTAGGCTTGAGGATCTTTTACATGCAGTAAATATACAGCATGGGACAGCCGGCTTTACTTACCCTCCGAAGGAAGCCTTACGAGGGATTTTTTCACTCACAAATTACAGCATTTGCCATCCCCAATATCATTGAAGGCTATAGAATGCACATCCGCCGTATGCGCATTCACCAGCATTTGCCTTATGAGCGAGGGGAACCACGACAACCGCGGTCATAATGGCCGGTCTCGGGGATCCAACCCGGACCTCTCGACGGCGAAAGCAGCGCGCTACGCACTGAGCTGCTTTGCTTGGTATCCACTTTGGCCATTTAAAGCATTATGCAAGTAGTTCGAACTAGTGGTGCTAGAACTGCACATACCTTCTCGCATTATTTATGCTCCGCAATTTTATACTATGTGAACCTGCGAAAAATGTTTTCGGCCAGCAAAGATTTTACTCTGCCCCAAGACGCCGGTCCATTTGAGTTAATTCGCCAAGCGTTTACCGTTACAGCATACAGCCGCCCCTAAGCACTCACTTGGGCCGACGCTTAAATATCTAATACTCTCTTCCATTATTTCCAAGACGCAATTTTCGAAAATTCAGACAGTTCAACGCAAACGAGACTAGCACCATTATTAAAAACTTCCTTTATTTTATATGTGAAAAAATTTAAAGTAACAAGTTTGAGAAAATTTTGAGAAAAGGTTATTTTTATAAATTGCATTAATTCTAGTATTATGCAATGTAAACTTCTTGCAATTTTCGAAAATACAGTTCGTCGAAAATGGTATCAGCACCATTTTTATACACTCCTTTGACACATACGAAGCGAAAATTTAAAGAAAAAATTAGTAGTTTTTGAGAAAATAATTGTATAAAAATTGCCTATGTTTTGCGCAGGATTACGCGCAAAATAATCATTGATTGATTCATTGTTTGATTAGTTACTCCGAGCACGGCAATTGCTAAGGTTCCGAAAGTGTAGCGCATGTTTTTATCGCGGGAGGGGGCGGTGATCTTCCCCCGCTGGATGGCGCGCTCGGCGCCGACCTCTATCGGCTTGTGGAGTTTTCTTGAGCCAGGTAACTCCCACCAGCGGAGCAAATCCCCAGCCAGGACACGTTCTAAGCCTCCGACTGATCTCCCGAGCGGTCTATAAATTCTCGGCTATTCGGGAGACGCCGCGTCGTTGGCTGGGAGGGCGACGTTTCGCTTGACATGTCGCAGGCTTCCTCAGGGCAGTCACTGGATAGCCAAGAATTTACGGATTCGAGCCGCGGAAGCTTACGTGTACAAGTGAGGAGTCTAGTTTCAAAACGCGACTTTTCCACCTTTGGCGATAAGTAAGATATTGGTTTCAATAGGGGTCCGTTGAAGTTATGCGTCGTTCTTTAAAATGATTTCTAAAGTAACGCGTTTTTTGTGCACTTCAGAGGGCTTCATAATGATGCGTTCATATCAGACGTTCATATCAGAACGCGATCATTCCATAATATTCATTTCGTTGCAAAGTACGATCTTTCCAATCCAGCAATCAGAGGTCCTTGTATCCCTGTATTTTGGCGCCATATTATATCAAAATGAAAAATTATCCTTCTATAAAATTCTAACTGGCCTAAGTATTGACCAAGCTGATACTGAAAATGATGAATATTGTGAAAGCCAGCAGTTAGGGGTTGCTTATCTTCATATTTGAGCCTGGGGTTCAGTTCTCTTCAAACTTCCTAATTGAGAGAGTTAAGTATCTGGATAATGTGATGGTGTGGTTTGTAATCTCGGCGAAGGGTACATAGAGCGCCTTTACATCGTAGAAGGGTCAATGAGGCATGACCAGTACAAGCGAGTACTAAAAACTCTGCTGCTGCGACATCTCGAAGTTCACAGAATGGTTCCTTGGTGATTAAGAATGTATTTTATACACGATTCAGCTCCATGCCAAAAAGTTAAGAGTATTGCTGCATTCCTCGTACAAAAATATTACGTTTTGCCATGGCCGAGGGACTCACCAGACATGAACCCCCTAGAGAACTCGGTTGGGAACTCATGTGGGAACTCTTTATTGGGTTGAACCTATGATGGGAATTTACCAAACGGCCGATCGTCAAGCGTGAGATCACCACCAAGAGCCAGTTAATTGAAATTATCCACAAAGAATAGCATCACAACATTGAACTGCAACAAAATGCAAAAGACTGCATAGATAGAATGCCAGGACGCATTGAAACTACAATTTCATCGAACGGTGGCGTAACTTAAAACTAGTATTAATTTTACCTAAAAAATTGTTTTACCTAAATGTCTTGTAGCTTTTATGATCTCAAGAATATTCTCTTATGATACCTA
The DNA here is from genome assembly GCA_038098605.1 of Gryllus longicercus. Taxonomy (NCBI): domain Eukaryota; kingdom Metazoa; phylum Arthropoda; class Insecta; order Orthoptera; family Gryllidae; genus Gryllus; species Gryllus longicercus. The sequence goes on along the minus strand of JAZDUA010000225.1, from coordinate 2,405,298 downwards.
TGAGCCCAAAATCCAATAATTTGTTTGAAAAATGCAGTTAAACTAATAAAACACAAAAATCGGAGTCCTGTCAATGATAATTTGGTCACCTATTTTATACAGACCAGTGGCGCGCACTCTATCAGCTGGAGAGCTTCGCCGCCATTTGCGATCAAATTGAATAAGACCGTACTTGAAGATCGTTTCTGATGAACAGTCATTATGAAGGAAATAAATTCCATCTTCTGTATTGTAGTTGATGGAAAATGCCGATAAAACTTTAAACTTCTGCAATTTTCAAAAATTCAGTTAGTTCAGTTAAAATGCGACCTACACCATTTCTTTAAGCGGGTTTTGCTCTCTCTGAAAAAAAAAGTTTAAGAAAAAATGTAAAGCCATTAAAAACATGTTAATGTTGTTGAGGCTTAAAGAAAATACCCCCTCCCCCAAATATAAATATCCGTTTCAATTCCCGCAAACGCGACGTCAGTCAGATTGATCGGGGAGTATCAGTTTTGGTGAAAATCTTGCTTACGGTTTAGCTGCCAGCAATATATGCAATTGCTCACGTATGAGAAATACGCGGACGCGACCCATTGATGGACGTCTTGCCAGACCGTTTCCTTGCAGAACAGATAAAAGCTACGAACGGAAGCACAGGTGAACCGCCACTGGCCGAGTGTTATCTCCGAATATTTAAACAGCGGGAGTAATAGCGGTTTAAGTGTTATCTTATAACTAGACACAGGATTCCCATACAAATAATCCTTTATTAAAAGGATTATTTGTATGGGAATCCTGTATAACCTTCGTAGAGCTTTAAAACTTTGAAAATATGTGTTTCATGGCAAACTCATTTGAAAAATGCACACATTTTCCTTGGACGTTTTCATGGTTTGGTAGTGTTTAGGAAACTTTCATGCATAATGCTTGATTGGACTTATTCATTTCATATTGCGAATTTAGAATTCTAACTAGCATTTTAAGTACTATTTTATTATTTTTGCAGAATTAATTAATAATAAAATTAACACATGATTTGAATAAATAATATATTACACTTAGATCCATAAAGAACATTATTAACTTGTTGCTTTTTCTTTTTCCTATACATTTTAACCTTGTGGTACTTGTGCCCGATTTGCTTTCATGTGCTCTAGTACACGCGCTGTGTGCAACAATCGGGAAATGAATTACCAACGCCAAACGATAAATTAAGTTGCAATATACAAGGAAGTTACAGCAAGCCACAACGCAACGTCTCTTGATAGAAGACAATGGGAAGAAAAAGTTACTAAGTGCAGACTCGCGGTCCTCTTGCGTGCAACGGAAGATAAAACGTTTTGTAAGTGTGAAGTGCAAAATAGCTCCATTCAAGGCTTTCGCATGCATCTCATCTCCAACAATGCATTGCCAAAAGCAATCCAAGGACGAGTGGAAATGTAATTTATTGCAATTGCTGCAATAAAGAAACAACTCAGGAATAGTGGAAAACACGATCAATTAACACAAGGTGGTGTTTCACTAGTCAATGTGTTTAAGTCCATTGTTGCTTCGAAAAAGAGTTTGAGGTTCTGAAACTCAGATATGGGTAAAACAATTAGATTGAAGTAGATTCGAATAAAAAATCAAACCTTTAATTTTTATTGATGAGGAAATAATTATTTTCTGGAAATCATAAATAGTTTTTTGGCAGTTATATTCTTTTGAAGTTCCAGAAAGTTTTTTATAGAAATGGGTGGATTTTTTCAAAAATATTGAATGCGGGAGCGCACATATGATCTCTCTAAGCATTTTTCTCTAGTTCCAGATTTTTACCTCCATTATTTTTATGGCCATTAAAAAACGTAAATCTTGTGTATTTTGACATGGTGTTTTTTCTTTGAATTTCATTCAAAGAACAGGAAGAACCACTGTCTGTAAAAAAAATTCCATGATGTCAACCATAGTAATATGACAAATTTGAGAGCATAGGCTTCCGCGGTCGGAGTCAGTAAATATTAATACTTGATGCCGCCTCCTAGACACAGGTGCCAACGTTTCGGTACTATTCTGAGACCACATTTCGCCCTGAGGAAAGTCGCAGACAGCCAAGAATTTACATACAACAAATTGGCAATCATTCGCTTGACTGGATATGTGTTAAGGAATCTCAAAAAATATATAATTTATATTGAATTCAAAAATATTGAAAAGCAAAACAGTGAAGAAATACGTGATATATAAAAAAACAAAGGTTGTAAAATTGCGGATTGCAACTGATAAATTAGAAATAACAGTTCTATCTTTAGTGGGGTCATTAATAATAGTTAAAGACATTAAAATGTATTTGGAGATATGGGTGTAACTGCTAAAGAGAAATTATGTAAAGTGTTAAATTCAAATCCTGATTATGAATTTCTCCGTAATGTACACAAATATTATTTGTTACTAAAAATCGGAAAATTCAGAATTTAGCGTCACTTTGGCCCCGATTTTCTTTGAACAATGTTTCAATTACGTCTTATGACAGAAAAATATCATTTTCTGCATTGAAAAACATGATCTTACAATAGGATTAATTTAATTTAACAAAGTATAATTTTAAAAAATTGTTATTAATCACTATTAGAAAATGCATTTAAGCCAACAAAAAATATTGAACAAAATTTTGATTGTGTATGTATTGTTCATTTTAACTCTGCGTCGTGCATATTCGGCATGCATGGAAATCCTGTTTCTACTGATAACATTTAATGCTTACATTTTTATTGTTCCTGGTTAGCTTCAATACTTTCGGGTTTTATGTTTTTAAATAAAAGCAGTTATTTTATTAGGGTTTAGTATTGTTTAGAAGTAATCTTGTTTATATTTGTTATTTGGCCAAAGAATTATGGACATTGTAAACATGAGGAGATTATTCACTATTCACAAATAAAACAGAATCAGGTAAATTGCAAAAAGTGTAGCATTCTTACGAGAGTTTCGAGGAATAGTTCTCCCTCATCATCAGGCCAAAAACAACAATGAAAACAAACATTCCATGGAAACATAGATAAACTCGAGAGGAAATATTTATATATTAATTTTGTGTGAAAAGTATAAATTAATTACAAATTAGCATTTATTAATATACTGATAGAATACTCAATGTAAAAAGTATGGAGGCTTGCCGATAAAAAAATCATTCAAAACATAAAACTCAAATCATGGGATATCTAAATGTGTACCAAAATTGTGTAAAAACAACATAGCAAAGAGTACAGGTTGGAAGAAAATCTGATTAGAGAAAATGTGACATGGAACACCCAAGATACACTGTATTAAAATATATTAACGAATAAACAAAGCAAAACAACAAATAGAAATTATACATTATATTGTATGGTAAACAGAATCAACATTAAAAAGAAGTATTTTTCGTATTGCATATATTTATTATTGGTTATTAAAAACATTATGCTAAACAGAATCATAAAGAGATGTAAAGACCTTTGACTTTACTTCATTGTCAAGACAATTATTTGTTTTTATAAATAAGGTCTTTAGAATCAATCTTGAAAATGGTTTTTGTTCTAGTTTTAGTACTTTAGAACCTGGAATGTCCAAATTGTAGTCGATGTGCCATGATTGAATTATATCGATGTGAAACACCATGGATGTTCCTATTATGTTTAGAAATTCTCAATTTTAAATTCCTTTTTATTAATGCAATATAAACTTTTGAGCATTGCTGACGTTTTATGCGATAAAATACGTTCTGTAAATCAACATTTTGTTGTTGATCTATTATGTTTACTACAATCCATACGTAGTCCAGTCGCATCAATGTGACCACTTGTCAAAATCCTGAATAACCCGTTTTTGCGGCGCTGACCGCCGCGAGACGTGTAGGAAGAGAGTCAATTAGATTCTGGGCGGAACCGACAGGGATGTGGAGCCAGGCCGATTCCAGTGCCGTGGCCAGCTGCGCTAGGTTCCTCGGTTGCTGATCCATAGCGTGAACATGTAGAGGTTCCCACAGATTCTCGATAGGGTTTAAATCGGGGAAGTTTGGTGGCCATGGGAGAACTGTAAACTCGTCCTGGTGCCCTTCGAACCACTCACGTACACTGAGAGCTGGATGTCACGTTGCATTGCCTTGGTGTTACATGCCGTCTTGCTAAGGAACAACGATCTGTATATAGGGATGAATATGGCCCTCAAAGATTAGAGAATACTTCTTTTGATCTATTTTTGTTTGTTTGTTTTTTAAGGTCGCATTAGCGACCACTATTGCGTGTAGCGGTATGGTAACTATGCGGATGACACGATATGATGATGATAGGGGGTGAAAGGACGAACACATACAACTATGCCCGAGGAGAGACTCGAACCCGCGATCCTTCGGCCCGAGATCTCTACTGCACTACGGCCTTAGTGATGTCGGCCATCCGGACCGGCTTTTGATCTATTGTGCCTTCAATAATGACGAGATCACTCAAGAAGTGCCACGAAAGCATTTCCCAGACAATCCCTCCTCCGACCTGGAGCCTCCAGGCGATTATTCCGGGGTGTTTGTGTTCAGACGTTTCACGCCGTACACGCCAACGACCATCTGTCTGATGGAGCAGAAAACGCGATTCGTCTGAAAAGGCCACCTGTCACCACTTAGTGGACGTCCAGTTGCGGTATTGGCGAGCAGATTACGACCTTCGTCGCCGACGAACAGCTGTCAGCATGGGTGCATGATCCAGGCGCCTGTTGCGGAGGCCCATACGCATCAACGTTCGTGAACGGTTGTTGAGAAGACCGTTTGTAGCCTCTTAATTCATCTGGGAGGCCAGTCGCTCTACACCTGCCGTCACTCGTCTCCGAGCCATCGTTAGCCCCTGTCTTCTATGGTCCATGGTGCGCCACAGTTGCCTCAACGCCGGTTTTGGATATCGCATTTTTCCTATAATTTAACCACTGCAGCACGCGAACACGTTGCAAACTTATCCGTTTACGTCGAACATAGGCGGTAGTCATGTTAATGTTACTGGACTGTGTAATAAGTACGTATGTTTTCTACGCTCTCGTACGTGCGTATATTCCTCCGTTTGTCAGAAAGTATTATTGAATGTTCTGAGGATTCCTATTCACAATTCGTTTTAAAATATCTTCAAGCATTGGGGGACTCGTTAGTTCAAGAGTTGGTTGTTCCAATTATCTGGAGGGAGTTACGAAAGGAAATATGGCTCAGTTGTATCAGTCAAAAAATTCCGGCTTCCGCGATATTCTGCAGATACTTGAAAGCAGCCAATATCTCCGCCATGGAGGATATAAAGGGTTATTTTTCTTACGTTCTTGTAAATGTATAATGATTATGTACTGAAAATTTTACATTTTGTGTTTAAATTTAATTTGACACTAAAATATTTTTATAATTTAATAAATGTCTCTTTATAAAGTACCAAAGCGCTTACTCCCCCAATTTGCAGCTTTTTATATAGTTTGCTCATGCACGCCACTTCGCTCGCCCCTTCCCGTTGGGGTAGTGCCTTGAACTCGCTGAGCAATCGCGTACGCGAAAGCCACCGTTTCGCCGTTGAAACCATTCCCTGATCTTAGAGACGGCTAACATACGCCTCTCAAAGCCAGGCTGTCCTTCGCTTGCAATCGACAGTGTGCCATAGCTTATGCTTATCCATTGGGGAGCTTGGGTAGCATCTCGGAGTTAATCTCGATGTCTGCAGTACACCCCAGAGCATTCAATAAAGGAAAAGTTGTTATGCTCACGGGAGTAAGTACACAAAAGAAATAACTGTGCATTAAATTTGACTAAATTAATATTTCAATTTTCCCTGTAGCACAAGCAGCTTTCATCGGTCATGGGTGTTTAATTCCTTGAATTAAAAAACAAAAACTGATGCGTCTTTTGTTAATGCAACCCGTCCCTGAACCCGCTTTTGGGCGTTGAGCGTCTGCCTCGGAGAAATCCCGTTATTTTCATTGTCAAGTCTCGTCACGTCGCAGTCAGTCAGTGCTTGTTATCTCTTCGGCCAAGGGCTCGGTGACGTTAGATCCCGAGGTTCCTAGACGATCACCCAACCAGGAACCTGCGAGGTTTCGAATGCGCTTAACCTTCGTGAGTTCACGGAGAGAGCGTCACGGCGTTTTCTAACGTTGAATGTTGTACTATGGAATGTATGGATAAGTTTGTTATTAAAAGAGTAAATAAGAGGAAGAATCAACCAGCACATAAATAAAAGTAATGCTGAAATGCAAACTTGTTGGTTTCTTAAACACTTGTACCCTGAAACTGTACCCCTAGCCCTACATTTTCAGGTTTGATGATTTAAGAACTTTGAATGGGCAATTATTTAACGAAACGTTACAACTCAAATTATTAACAATTGACATAATACCAAACCGAATTATTAAGATTTCTTTTATATGTAATAAACATTCTAGAGTTTGTCAAAGGGCAAATGGCAATAATTATTAATTGGTGTATATAATAATAATTAATTTTTGATATAACGATATTATTAAAAATTTAAATAACAGAATGTATTTTCGTTTGGCCTTTGAAAACAGACTCCAATTTGCACTCTTACCCACACGAATTAGCCACCTATGAATTAGTAATATCTAGCATGTGTTAGTGTGATGTGCCAATCCTAAGTAAAAGCCCATTCATAATGCAGTCATAAAAGCATGGCGTTAACACAAAAGTTAGGACTACATCCATAAGTGGGCTCATTCACAACGCTTTCGCGTAAGCATAACACGTAAGACGTTAACTTAAAAGCTTCAAGCTTCAGTGCTTATGATTAAGTAAGACATAAGGAAAGCACAAATTACAGTACGTTAACTCAAAATCGAGAATCGAAATAGGATCGAAGTCGATATACGAACTAACGCCATAAGGCCCATGGACACAGTCGATACCTCGAAATCGATTCTCACATCCCACCAATAGTAAACTAGAATGAATCACAGCCAATAAAAACTCTGATTTTGATTACGTTTATGTTAAACCTTGTGAATACTTCAGTGTATCACATAAGTTAATGTTTACGTCTATGCATTATGCTAATATTTACCTTTGCATTGTGAATGGGCTTTAACTCACATCCCAGTATGGCAGGAATTCATATTCGGTCGGCCAGGCCAAGCCAGCACTGACCGGCACTGCCCAATGATCAGCAGAAGAGATTTCTAAACATCTGTCACTGCTAGCAGAATAGCAAACCTTTGAATATAACTATGAAATAAAGAATTAGAAACTTTCAAAGATAAGGAAGATATTTGTTCAATACATTAAACTCAAATTCCTGTAATGATTCAAATCTATTTCATATCATTTTTGAAGAAGATATGGTACTTGGCTGGCTCAAGTTTTTGTTCGGCGAAAAAACCTTGGGATTCCCCTGAGTCTCTGTCTTTCGTGATCTTTCTTGACAAAGAAGCCTTCGCGGGGGTCGTAGAATTTCGGCGCCTTTCGGGGGTCTTCGGATTGCGTGCTGGCGAGGAGACCAGCGCACGAGCGGGATATTCGCCGCATTTTCCCGTCTTGCCTGCCGCCTCTTCTCGCCCTCATTTCACGCCGCTCGGGGGTTTTCTACAGCTTACTGAACCGCCTACCACGCTACGCGCAGGCATGACGCGACGCATCAGACCTTCGCGCTGTCAACTCAATATTTGATGGAATTCTTAGCTGACGAGCCCCAGTAACGACAACAAAAACTTATTAACTCTTCATTCAGCTGAAATAAAAAAAATTCTGATCTCATGGGATTTTTATGGGGGTTCACTAAACCACTGAACCCCCTACACGGGCCACTGGAATAATGTTACTAGAAGTTCGGATTGTGTTAAAAATTGCTAAGCTTTAGCTTCGATTTTTCGGAGTCGTGTCTTCGAAGACTGAAAACTTACTTAACCTTTTAAGAAACAGCGTGACAGAAAAAAATTGAATAATATTATATCATAAAGTTATCTGCATGATACATCAAGATTTGTTGAACCGTCTTAACCTTGACGAGTTAGAAGCCAGATTTATTGCAGATAATGACCGTGGCAATCTTAGTTCCAATCTGCGTTACAAAATAGATTTGTGATTGTGTATGCTAAGATAATTTAGCATTGCTCCTGTCACTATATGTGACTGATTTTTGTGATGATTTATTTTCTAAGTCTATTGTCAGAGTATATTTTTTAATTCATGAATAGCTGTAATATAACTTGATCTATTTTAATTTACCGCATGCACCTTGCTAAATTCAATAAATCAAAATAAAATTTGGGGGACTTAAAATAAAACACTGTGGAGATACTAGCATTTATATAACGTCCTTTGGTGTCCGCAACGAACTTCACTAGCCAGAAACGTTCAGGGCAACAATTATGTGACTGATAGCACACAATCTAATAACATAGTCATATGGACAATTTAATTTAAAGAAATGCGTATTAGTAACTTGACACATTTTAAGAAATTTTATAATGAGGACATTAGTTAGAAACCCTTGAATCTAAAAGACAACTCGAAGCATACATATCTTTCATTAAATTGCATCGGACATACTTTGAGTGTTTACTTCATTATGAAAACAAAGGCCATGAAAATGCTGCCTCAGAAAGTGAAGTCTACAGTAGTGAAGACTCATGCCGCACACTTTTAGTCTCATGTAACAAGTGAAATATTTATGAATAACAGTTCACTTCAGCTTTCACCTGAAAAATTCAAAACATATCGCAAACATTTCTTTGTTTATGCCTTTTACTTTCCCATTTACATACGTATATACGAAGTAATACACGTAGTGTATGGAAAGTTATGTAACGCTGCGCAAAATCGATTTCGAGATTTAGACGAAAATACACGTTTTAGGGTCACCTGATACCAAACAAGTGTTTCTTTCAAAACGTCCGTCCGTCCGTCCGTCTGCTGTCTGTGAACATTACTAGCGCCTAAACCATGCGTAAGATTTTTTCCAAATTGAAGAAATCCCTGCCTTTCTGGCTCGAGTCGAATCTTTGAAAAAATGGCGACGTGGCAAAGAGTAGCTGTAGCGCGCTGTTCATCATTTCAACCAGTTCTCATTCATTTGCGTTTCGGGCCATGGCCTGATTCAGACTTGTCACGGGATGGACCCACATGCTTTAGCAACTCCATGTGAAGTTGGGTTTAGTGGCTGAAAATGAGACTGGACTTTAATATCTATTAGTAAGGTGTGTACTTTCCATATTTTGTTTTTTATCAATGTTTATGTTTGTGAAGTGTTAATTTTTAATTTTTAGTTTGTTGTTCTCATGCATTGTTGATTTGTCTTTGTACTCTGGCTCTGATGAAGAAATTAAATATTTCGGAACGTTGGCATAAGTGTTTCCTTATCCATATTGACCAATCCCGCGAACTAATTTTATATATCTTCGTTAAGATTAATATTACTTTCCTTTTTGATGCTTGTATAAAAACTATATTGTATAGAAATAGTTATGCAGCAAAAAATAGGTTACTTTGTATTTAAACTTGGGTATCCATTTCAATACCTAGTTTATTGTCATCTGGCACCGTGTTGTAAAGTAACGAACATGTATCAGTGGCACGAGTATGACGGACGCTAAGCGACATCTTTGAAATAATGCTCATTCGAAACTTGCATCATTTCTTCTCATTTTATAACAAATTGCAAATACATGCCTTCATCACCCATGGGGAACGTACTACTTTCTGACACTCTCTAAATTTGTATTGTGGGAATTGATAAAACTAGAGGTTGAAGCGGGATGCCATGGAAATGGCTTTTGCTAGAAATATTGAATCTCTAATAATTATAGAAAATTGTCGATTGAATATATTTTTATTTATTAAAGTTGAATTTTTGAATTTTGAATTTTAAATCCAAAGAAGACATTCAGGTGAAAATTCAAAAAATTTGAAAATGTATTTTATTCAAAAGTATTTTTCACCTATGGTACTTGGTCATGATCAAAGTTTGAACTTCGAATTTTCTTAAACTATGTCTCTCCTGCATGATGTTTTGAAATCGTATATGAACGTTAGACAGCAATTTCACTTATTTAAAAAAAATAATAAAGGAGATTGTGAAAGATAAAAATAATATATTCATTCTCAGCGTGTTTTGAAGCCACTCATAGGATCAATTAAATAGTATATTTATTTCTCAGATATGTATTTTCAATACGATTATGATGCTCACACGTGTGTTCTAAAGCTTCCTTTTCGTTAACACTAACAGGATCAAGAACTATTTTACAAGACATCAATGGCCATCTGTCTCCAGGAGAACTGACTGCAATCATGGGGCCCTCAGGGTGTGGGAAGTCGTCACTCATGAATGTTCTTGCTGGATACGCGTAAGTTTCTTACCATATTTTGACCCAAAATTATTTATAAGGTATATACAAGTAAGATATTTGTACGAAAATTATGACTTCGTTGACATCAAGGCTACTCAACTGAACTTATCATATCAGATTGAATGATGAACAGTGTATGTATTTGGCAATTTAGGATCGGATTAATGCGACTTTTCTCCTCTAGCGATGCTCCCCAGTTATTTATTATCATACCCCCCCGGGGGTTATTTATTATCATAAACAATACTTCACTATTATTTCTCACATTCTTCAAGAAAACAATTATACCAAAAATTGTATTCAGTAAGATTTTACTCTGAGATTAGCCCTGGAAATAATAGAAATTGCTTTCACCAAGTTTTTTCGTATAAATAATCATTTAACTGATCGTATGTAATGTAATAATTATAGTAACTGCAGAGAATTAATAACAATGCTAACGAAAAATACGTAGATACAATGCTTATTCGAATGACTCCTTCCAAGCACTTCAAGTCACTTTCAAGACTGACACCGGCCAAACGAAGCGCGAGAAACTGGAATTTACTATTTCCAATTTTTGGTATTTTTCGAAAATATAGAGAGTGCCCCCCGAAAATGAGACCAGCACAAATGTCTTTACCGTTCTAAGCTACATACGTGCGAAAATAATTAAAAATTGAAACCTGTTAGCGAAGATACCACTAGATGGTGCGACCTGCACCGTAAGAAGATAGCGACAGTGGCTCCGCCACTTCTTCCAGTTGTGTTAACCACCGCGACCGCAGTTGCTGTTCACGCGTCGTTAAGCACTGATCGTGTTTCATTGTATTTGTTTCATATCGGTCAATAAAAGACCTTAATGTGTTATTTAGAAGTGCGTGTTTCATTTGATAGCCCTCCACAACTCTATCAGGTTATGAACCCAGCCGTATAAATGGGCTATTCCACGACAAAAAGGACTTCTTTGTTCGATAGTGATTGCAAAATAGAAACGACCAAGTCGCAAGCATTGAGTATGCAACAAGTGCCAAATTGCAAGAATACGGCACGACTAGCGTGAACAAAAGTGGTGCATTACTTGTGTGAACAGACAAGCTGAGTCATTCGTTGACAAAAGCGTGACATCGGTCGTGATTCGAAAATCACCCGATTCCTTCGCGTCGGCGGCCATACTTGTTATTGATGTAAACAATTTTGGCGCGCACTGAAGTGACGTTCGCGATCGAATTGAACAGTTTTTCCTAGACGTTTGAATTGTTCTGAGTGTGCGATCGCGCGGTAACGCACCTCCAGACACTTTATTTGTTTTTTCGCGGACTTTAGTAATTTGTTTGCCGAAACGCGACAAAACCTGAAAGTGACAGTGCGACACGATGAGTTCGAACAGTGTTATTCGTATCGAGGCGCTTGGACGCGACAACTATGACACTTGGAAGCTGCAGATGCGGGCGTTGCTCGTGAAGAACGATGCGTGGGACTATGTGAGTGGCGTTGCAGTGAAACCAGAACCGGGAAACGACAACGCTAACGCCATTAGAGAGTGGAAAACAAAGGATGAAAAGGCTTTATCAGACCTGATCCTGTCAATTAGCGCAAGTCAACTGAATTTGGTAAAGAACTGCACGACATCACGTGAGTTATGGCTAAAATTAGAAAATACATTTCAATCTAAAGGGCCTGCGCGAAAGGCAACCCTACTCAAAAGTCTCACTTTACACAAAATGAGTGAGGGGGCAGATGTTCGTGAGCACCTTCAGGGTTTCTTTGATTCAGTTGACAAGTTAGCAGATATGGACGTGAATATTAATTAGAGAGTGGAAAACAAAGGATGAAAAGGCTTTATCAGACCTGATCCTGTCAATTAGCGCAAGTCAACTGAATTTGGTAAAGAACTGCACGACATCACGTGAGTTATGGCTAAAATTAGAAAATACATTTCAATCTAAAGGGCCTGCGCGAAAGGCAACCCTACTCAAAAGTCTCACTTTACACAAAATGAGTGAGGGGGCAGATGTTCGTGAGCACCTTCAGGGTTTCTTTGATTCAGTTGACAAGTTAGCAGATATGGACGTGAATATTAATCCGGATCAATTGGCGATAATGATGTTATATAGTTTACCATCAAGCTATGAAAATTTCAGAGTCGCTATCGAGAGTCGAGATGAACTGCCTACGCCTGAAAATCTACGCACCAAAATCATCGAAGAGTACGAGGCCAGGAGAAACGGAGCAACTTCAAGTTCATCGCAAGGGGCTATGTACGTCAACAAGAAGAAGATGAAGAAACCGAAGGAAAACAAGAAGGACAAAGAAGAATATAAAAGGGAAGGGTCGTTTAAATACAAATGCTACAAGTGCCACGAGAAAGGTCACAAAGCTGCAGATTGCCCAAATGACAAACAGACAGGAGGTAAAAAGATGTCGAATCTCTCTCTCTTAGCAGTCGAAGAAGATACCGAGAGTTGTCAAGCTGTGAGCGGAAATGCAAGAGATGTTTGGTGCCTAGACAGCGGGTGCACTTCGCATCTTTGTAAAGACGTTAATGTTTTTAAAAGTATTCAGGAACAAAAAACTAGCGGATTGAGGTTAGCCAACAACGCATCGACCGACATAAAGGGCAAAGGTGTTGCTGAAATCGTGACCTGGCAAGACGATGAAAAATGTAACATGACCCTGAATAACGCACTCCATGTACCAGAACTTAGGATGAACTTGTTGTCGGTATCGAAAATCACGGACAGTGGTTACAGAGTAATTTTCGAGAAGGAGAAGGCTATGGTAACAGATACAGAAGGCGCAACGAAGCTGATCGCCAATCGAGTTGACAATCTATATTTCGTGAAGGGCGAACCATCGGAGGACTGCAATTCCGTAAAACCTGTTGGTAAGGATAGAGAAGCTCCTAGGGCATCGAGTTCAGCCCAGGTTTGGCATCAACGAATGGGCCACGTCAATTACCATGACCTTCTTAGCGCATCGAAAAACGGAGCAGTTCGAGGAATGGACTTCGAACACGTGCCTGAAGATAAGAACTGCGAAGTTTGTCTTCAGGGGAAGATGACCAGGCTTCCATTTCCAAAAGAATTGACCAGAACCACGAACAAATTAGAATTAATTCACACCGACATTTGTGGCCCGATGCGCACCCAGTCAAACGGAGGATCTACGTATTTCATCACGTTTATCGACGATCACACACACTTTGGACAGAGGTGAGATTTCTGAAATCGAAGGGACAAGCTCTCGAAGAGTTTAAAAGTTTCAAGACATTCGTAGAAAAGCAACACGGCGTAAAAATTAAGAGTATTCAATCCGACAATGGTCGGGAATATGTCAATAAAGAATTCGATGACTTTCTGAAGGCAGAGGGGATTCAGCGCCGATTGACGACTTCATACACACCGGAGCAGAACGGGATAGCGGAAAGGAAAAATAGATCCTTGGTGGAAACGGCCCGTTGCCTCATGTTCCAGTCCGGTTTGAAGCAATCGTTTTGGGCTGAGGCGATTTCTACAGCAAATCACATACGGAATCGATGTCCAACGAAAAGGTTAAAGGGCCGAACCCCGTATGAAGCCTGGCTCGGTAAGGTACCATCGGTCAAGCACTTCAAGGTGTTCGGATGTCGTGTATTTTGCTTGAACAAAAATCCGACGAAGGGAAAGTTCCAGGTACGTAGTCAAGAAGGAATATTCATCGGGTACTCTGAAGAATCCAAGGCGTACAGAGTATGGATGCCTAGCTCTCGAACCGTTGAAGTGACCAGAGATGTGAAGTTTCTGGAAGACAGCGTCAAGGCACCGGAAACAGCTTCCCAAGAACCTGATCGGTCGAACGAACATCATGGCCAGGAGTGGATTGATGTTGAGATCAACACTGAAGATATCTCGGAACAGCCCAACAGAGAAAAAGACCATTTCGAGACGCCTGCAGAACCCCCTTTCATGACACCTGTTGATTCTGAGGATGAAGGTGGATTCAGAGGATTCCCAGAACGTGCTGAAAACGATGAAGATGAAATCGAAGAGCATGTAGAACCGGTGCAGCGTCGAAAACGTGGACGTCCTTCTATTATCCGGACAGGAAAACCCGGAAGACCACGAAAAGGGTACGTCGAAGACGAGATTGAAGAGACTGAGTCCACTTGCACGGCCGAGATTTCCTTGACCAAAGCTGTTTCAGGTCCGCATTCCACGGCTTGGAAGGAAGCCATGGCGTCTGAGGTCAGGTCGCTGATCAAGAATAACACTTGGGAGTTGGTGAGGCGACCTAAGCATTCGAAGGTCATTGGAAGCAGATTCGTTCTGCGCAACAAATATGAACCTGTCGGAAGCATCGAAAAACCAAAGGCACGCGTCGTGGCACGTGGGTTCTCACAGGTTCCTGGGATCGACTTCCACGACACATTTTCCCCTGTGGCAAGGTTGAGTTCGGTACGAGATGCCGTAGCTGTTGCTGTCGAGAAGGACTTGAAGATCAGGCAGCTTGACATCACAACAGCATATCTGAACGGGAACGTCGAAGAGGACATCTATATGGAGATGCCTGACCATTTGAAAGAGATCTTGGAGCTCATAGTCGAGACTGAGAAGGAAAATCAATTCGTGAGAAGAGAAGCCGAGAAGATGTTGAGTCGTCTTCGTAAGTTCGATGCAGTATGCCATCTCAACAAAGCCATCTACGGATTACGTCAAGCTGGGCGAGCGTGGCATAAACGGCTAAATGAGGAACTTCGTGCACTTGGGGCGACGCCTTCGGAGGCAGATCCTTGTGTTTATCGCGTCGGACAGGATGATCGTACATGCTACGTGATCGTATACGTCGATGATATCTTGGTGATGTCTTCGAGTGATACCGAAATCGATCAAATCATCAAACGACTTGGGACGAAATTCGATGTTAAGGACCTGGGTGACCTCAGATATTGTTTGGGGCTGCAATTCTCCAGAGGCAAGAACCACATGGCAGTTTGTCAGACAAAATATATCGATGACCTACTTGAAAGGTTTAATATGATCGATTGCAACCCTGTTTCTACTCCCTTGGATCCTGCCGTCAAACTCGTGAGAGAAGAGAGTCATTGTCAGTCGGATGCCCCTTATAGAAGTTTAGTAGGGGCTTTGATGTACTTGTCTGTAGGGACGAGGCCGGACATAGCGCACGCTGTGAGTCACTTGAGTCTGTTCAACGAGTGCCACGGGGATTCGCATTGGAAGGCCGCCAAAAGGGTGCTTCGTTATTTGAAAGGGACTAGAGATATTGGACTCGTTTATCATCGATCAAGAGGACCTCCGGAAATGTACACTGATGCTGATTGGGGTAACTGCGTTGTCGACCGTAAATCATACACAGGCTACGTTTTTATGGTCAGTGGGGGGGCCGTATGTTGGGAGTCCAAGAAGCAGCAAACAGTGGCCTTATCGTCTACCGAGGCCGAATACATGGCACTCTCAGAAGCTACGAAAGAGGCCTTGTATATGAAGCAGCTGATGAAGGATTTTGGAGTAGATCTGACTACGGTAATCATAAAGAACGACAACAATGGTGCAAAGCTGTTGGCTGAGAATCCGGTGTTCCATGCTCGTACAAAGCATGTAGATCTGAGACACCATTTTGTTCGAGATGCTGTTGGAAGAAAATTGGTTCAAGTTCAGCACGTTCCGTCCGAAAGGATGACCGCAGACATATTGACAAAGGGTCTCTCTAGCACAAACCATAAGAAATGTATGAAGATACTTGGTTTGGAACATTTTCACGTTCTGGGAGCGGATCTTACATTGCAGTTCGAGGGGAAGTGTTAGCGAAGATACCACTAGATGGTGCGACCTGCACCGTAAGAAGATAGCGACAGTGGCTCCGCCACTTCTTCCAGTTGTGTTAACCACCGCGACCGCAGTTGCTGTTCACGCGTCGTTAAGCACTGATCGTGTTTCATTGTATTTGTTTCATATCGGTCAATAAAATACCTTATTGTGTTATTTAGAAGTGCGTGTTTCATTTGATAGCCCTCCACAACTCTATCAAAACCCTTTCTAAGAAAATACTTTTATACGATTTAAAAATTGCCAATGTTTCACGCAAAATTACGCAACAAATACTCATATTTTCGAAAAATTAAACACGACCTGTAAACACGACACGAAATGTAGTAGTAGGAAGACACACCAAGCGTTCTTTACGCTAAGGACAAAATTTAATCAACCAATTTGTTGATTTGTTATATATAATCAACAATTATACTATTAGAACTTCAAAATTACGTGAAAAGTACTCAAATTTTCGAAAAATTGTACATGACCTGGTTTTAAATTATGCCTTTCGAGATTTCATAAAGAAAAATCTCTATCTTAAGTATTTTAGTTGTAGGAAGATGACGAAAAATGTACACTTTTGCAATTTTAGAAATATTAGCGATTTAAACTAAAATGAAACCTGCCACCATTCTTTTATGTACGCTATCCGACAACAAAATTGAATTTTTTAAAATGGAACCATTTTCTAAAATTTTGAAAATGTCTCAGGGGCTTCATGTAAAGTACCCCCCAAAATTAAAATATCAGTTTTAAATTTAAGGGACCGTGTCATCAGCCAGATCGATTGGGGAATATCAAATTGGTACACTGAGAGAAATGTAGTAGAATGAAATAAGAATGTTTACTAAGCGATCATGTGGTAAATTCAATTATTCCTGTAGTAAGATACACTAAACAAGATTGAGTTTCGTTTAGTAAATCAGACAATTCAAAATCGAAAGTGAATAAAAAAAGAGAACTGCCAGAGATACTATACTTGTTTCGTATATAAAATCATTCAGTGAGATTTATTTCATGTCGCCACACTACTAAGCACTGTTTAGCAGGCGCGCGCGTTCTCAGCCATCTGACCAATTCGAGCTTTTAAAGAGAACTGTGAAATGCGAGAACTCAACGTTCTATATAGAATTATACGCTGTATATGTATATAGTAATTTTAGTATTTCATTGATTTTAAATACTTAGTATGTTATATTCTAAACTAATGATAGAAATACCATCGGTAGCCAAATGATGGTAGCCTGTCTTCGTAACTGTTCTGCGTAGCTAAGGTTTGTCAGGTAATCGAGGTTAAGGAACACAACGGTTCGTTTAGTTATCTCCACATGCCATTCGTCTCGGGTACGACCTGTTTATTCAACACTACTATACGTGCATTAGTGTGTTTAACTACACAGCAGTTTCGTGAACATGATTTATCACTTTGTTTTTCCAACGTGTACTACACCGTTTAGTTTAATCTACTACATGATTAATTGTGTAAACTAA
Organism: Gryllus longicercus; assembly: GCA_038098605.1. NCBI lineage: Eukaryota > Metazoa > Arthropoda > Insecta > Orthoptera > Gryllidae > Gryllus > Gryllus longicercus. The sequence goes on along the minus strand of JAZDUA010000225.1, from coordinate 2,387,704 downwards.
ACATTACTCTTCCTGTAGAAATTCTGTTTACGATTTAGGCGCTAACGTTTTTCACAGACACGGACAGACGTTCTCCGTCAGACGATTTTTCCGTATCAAGGATCCACAAAACATGGATTCTGACAACACAACGTGTTAGAGGACGTAATTTCTTATATATAGGGACATGAGTTTTACACTTTTTCATTGCCATTCTTATTACCAGACGGTATAAGAGTTTTTATCGAAAAATTCGCTGTTTTTTTCGTAGCATTACAATGCATTTTCTATACTGTATTTGAAGTAACAGAAAAGTAAAAAAAATATAGAGCCATTTTTGAAAAAAAATGTCTATAGAGCTTTATTCAAAGTACTCCCAAAAAACTCCAATCAAAATATCCGTTTCAAATCGGGCCTTAAAGTAATCGGAGAACTTCAATTTTGGTGCAAATCCTGCCAATGGTTTAGCCACTAGAGTTGTTTACAGAGAGACAGACGTTTTTCTGTCTACCATTTTTTCGGAGTCAAGGACCAACAAAACGTGGATTCTGACTAAATGTTTAAAAGGAAGCTATTTAATACATGTAGCAACAAGATTTATCCACATTTTCTGTATCTCGGATTCACAATACGTGTTTTTTCTGTCGAAATATCGCCGTTTTTTGCTGCAGCATTACAATATTCTCTACTAAGTAGTATGCGAGAAAGTAAAAATGTAAGAGTCTCGATGAAACAAACAATTCTTTTAAAAGGGTTGGATGCAAGGAAAAGGGTGGGAATTTCTGACTCAGAGCGAAAGCTCGTTCTCCATGGGAGTTTTGTATTTTGGAAAGACGGACAATTCAAAATGATATGTCGTACTTGTGGTATGTAAGAGCCCTAGCCAATTGCCTGGCGAAAATATATCATCCGACATTTACGGTTCTACTTTTATCCCGCATCAATTTAGCCAGGGAACAACTTTAATACGTATATATACTAAGATCATTGTTGTAGTAGTTCCTGACCAATAGTGGAGTCAGAATTAACTGGGAACTTGGTATCTCAGTTTAAAAAATTGACCTTATGCAGAGATTAGTGTAAAACATTTCCTAGTACCCGGGAATTACAACAAGTAATTATTTAGAGTTATTTGAAAACAAACTGTAATTAAATGAGTCTTAATATTTCAGTTTATTATGGAATAATTAAATGAAAAATTGCTGTTTATTTCATTGTGGAAATTTCAACTTACAGAAAACGATAGGATAAGTAACAATAGCTATAAACGTACGCGATTTTAATTATTAACTGATAATAAACTTTCTTTCTCAGCGGAGTGGCTAAGGACGTAGCGCGCTGACTTCGCATTCGGGAGTCCCGGGTTCAATCCCCGTGCCGGCCATTACGACCAGGGTTTTCGTGGTTTCTCTCCGCCACCGAGGCGAATTCTGGTATGGTTCTACTGAAAGGTCACGACGGCGACACCGACGTCGCTAGCCGAATTTGTTAACTGCATGAGGTCACAAAGGTTAGACGAATTAGAGACATCGTGGGTTTCTGGTTCGTTGACCGACCTGAAGCCTCGTGTTATAACGGCACCGATGTAAATTTCTACTTACGGTACATGTAATGGCTAAATGCAAGCAGATGCAGATACTATTGTTTATCTAAGAAACCTCCCATGTATTATTATGTTTGCAAAGCGATATAACGTTTATATATTCGTATGCTGGATATTTTTCCAGGACGCGTGGTGTAACTGGTTCAGTCCTTGCTAACGGAGAAGAGCGTGACTTACACAATTTTTTCCAACATTCGTGTTACATTATGCAAGATGATGAACTACAACCACTCCTAACCATCCGAGAAGCCATGAATATGGCCGCTTATCTGAAGTTGGGGAACATTTCATCAGAAGTAAGAAATTTTCAAGTAAGTATTGAAAACTACTACATTGTTTTCTTTTCATGAATCTGTTTTACTTAGAGCTGCAGAAATATAGAGATGGGGGTACATCTCTATTCAAAATTTTTTCCTTCAGAAAATCTGTTCTTCAAAGACATCTTGAAATATATTTACATTTAATTTTTCCAAAATGTGAGTAGTTTTCGCATAATTTGGAATTTTAGGCATCTTTTAAACAATTATTTTCTCAAATTCTACTGAAAAATGTTTTTTTTAAATTTGTTCTTCGTACGTATCAATGATCTGTAAAACAAGTGGTGCTAAAACAGCACGTACTTTCTCGCCCTTATTTTCACGCAAAAATAATGCAAAAAGTACTCCAATTTCCGAATCATTATACACGACCTTATTTCAAAATCTATCTTTAAGGAACACATTCCATTAGGGGGAAAATCTCTATCTTTAATATTTCAGTTGTAGGAAGACTCCGAAAAAATGTGAACTTTTGCAGTTATCGAAAAATCAGGGTTTTCAACGAACTTGAGACCTCCACTATTCACTTAAACGTCTTAGACACCATCCAACAAAAAATTTAATCAATAACGATGGAGCCATTTTTTTAAAATTTGGAAAATGACCCTGGAGTTTCATGAAAGTACCCTCCAAAATTAAAATGTTGGTTTCAAATCCAAGGGGCCGCGACATCAGGCAGATCGATTGAGGAATATCAATTTGGGAGAAAACCGGCTGAAGGGTTTAGCCGCCTTCTCTGTTCACAGACGGGTAGACAGCTGTCGGCGGACAGCTTTGCCGTCATTCGATTTTTCGGTATCAAGGACTCACAAAACATGGATTTTGGCTATACCATGTGTTAGAGTTTTTTCTAAATTTAGGAAGTATATTTATCCACTTTTTCGTTACCAGGGCCCTATAAGAGTTTTTCTACCGAAAATTTGCCGTTTTTTCGCACAGCATAACATAACTTTCTTTCTACTCCGTAGCGAGAAAGTAAAAATTGGTTCTAGTCCCATTTTCGGTAATCACTCTGTACATTCGAAAATTCCAAAAAATTAACATTGCAAAAACACAATAATGAATGTCGAGATTTATGCTTAAAATTAAATCTGTTTGTAAACAAACAGATATTTAAAAATGTCAAGTAGAATTTGTTTTAAAACGATTCGATTTCGTTTAATTTATGCATGAAGATAATGCAATTTATACCAAAAAAATTTTTTTAAACGGCTCCAATTTTTACTTTTAATTTTCTCAACGCATATGTTAAAGCACGGTAAGAAAATTGGTGCTGGTTCCAAATTCGGCGAATTCTCGTATTTACGAAAACTGCAAAAAGAGAACATTGCTAAAGTACAATGTGAATATTGAAATTTTTGTCTTAAATGATATCTGTTCTAAAAAATTGGTGTTTATCAAACGTAATTTGAAAGCTTTAGAAAAAACGAGTAATTTTCACGTATGCTCGAAGTTAATGGAATTTATAAATATATATTCTCAAAACTGGCTGTAAATTGTGTTCTTTAATTTTTTTCCACGAGTAGAGCAAAGGACTCGTAAAATATGATGCAGGTCTAATTTTCGTTTAACACTCTGAATTTTATGTCCCTTGTTTTAAGCAAAAGCAAGGAAGGGCGACGATTGGGTGATGAAGCGTGGAGAGTTAACGCCATCGGCGTGTGTTCTAGTCTCGACGCCGGGAAACATCTTTTGCTGGTCGCAATGCGTTTGCAGATTCTTGTAGATGTGAGATTCAAATAATTTACGAAAGTATGTTTTGGTGAAGCAACACGCGTATAATGTCAAAACACGGAGTAAAAGGTGTAATTTTTATCATTTTATAGCTACTAAAGTCAGTGTTTCCCTATTTAGCCCACTCATCAATTTACCCGACTGTTCCCTACTAATCAAAGCTAATACGACGGACTAATGTCATGATCCTTCGTGTCAGATAGAAACTGCTTATTTTTTCTGAATTCTGACGCTGGCTCGTTGCACCTTAATATTTTATAAGACCTCCGTATCCTACTTTGTTTTCACCAATACCAAGATCTCAACAGGGGGTTCTCTCTCATTCTCTCCCTCTGCTGGCGCAAGCGTTGTGGCAGAGATATTGCGCAAAGAATTCCTGCTTGATTGTCGGCAGTTGATAATTCGCGTCCGTTCCACTTTCCGTTATGTTGTCCGTATTTTATTTCGCCAACCAAGAAAAAGTGATTAATTGAACCAATGCGTGACAAGCACGGTAAATTTTAATGGTTTATTTATTTACATTCTATTGTTTCTTTCACTTAAGAGTCCTGTAAATATAATTGCAAGTTTTATTATGATGTTTGTAAAATATTTATTTTGGTCTTGAGGATCTTCTAAGACTCAATCTCTAAAGTATAATAAAAAATTGTTCTCCAAAAGTGTGAGTAAAACGAACAACGTATGAACGGCACCGGTTGTTCATACGAATCGCACTACTAGCAAAATACTGTTGTTTTTTCATGACTTTCAGTGCCTCACTTTGCTTGCCTTGTGCGTTGTGGTTCTTTCCTACACGCCAGTGTGTGTGTGTGTGTGTGTGTGTGTGTGTGTGTGAGCGAACGTGTGTGCATATGTGTGCGTGTGAGGGCGAGTTAGTGAATCGCTACATACTCCGTGCATCTAGACGACTCCTGAAAAGCCGGCCCAGAAGAGCCTTCGGAATTAGTGGTACTAAAAGAACACATACATTCTCGCATTCTTTGCAACTTTTGCAATTTTGAAAATTAAGAGTTCAGCGAAAATCGAAACAACGCCATTTATTAAGCGTACATTTGCTCTATTAGAGAAAAACATGGAGTCAGGTTTGAGAAAATCTTGTGTTTAAAATTACGTATATTTAGAGGGAAAGTATTCATATTTTCGAAAAATGTCTAAATGGCCATATTTAAATGTTTATCTTTGAAGAGGGGATTTTGTTAAGAAACATTTTCCGTCTTGAATATTGTACATGCAGGAAGTCACGGAAAAAACAATTCATCTCGTGTAATTTTCGAAAATTCATCAGTCAACGAAAATCAGGCATACGAGTTTTTTAAAAAGTCTGTTGCTCTATCCGAAAAAATCCAAAATTTGGTGGCATTTTTGTGAAAATTTTGAATATGTCCTTTAGGCTTCATCTTAAATTCCTCCAAAATTTAAATATACGTTTCAAATTCACAGGGCCTCGAGTTCGGCCAGATCGAATGGGAAAATCAATTTTGAAGATCATCTGAACGGTTTAGGCGCCTATGCACTACAGGCGGATGGGCCGATGGAGCAACAGACGTTTTCCTTTCAACCAATTTTTCAGTATCAAAGTCCCCCAAAACGAGAATTCTGGCTACACAACGTGTAAGAAAAAATCATTTACTACATAAAGGAAAACGTTTTGTCCAATTTTTCGATATCAGGACCCCAGAATACGAGATTTTTCTTAGCCAGAAATTGCCACTTTTGGCTGCAACATTACAATAGTTTCTCTTTACTTCATAATCATGTAGTAGGCGGTAAAGTAAAAATGAAGCTGCTCGTATCCCTCTCAGCATATTTGCGTTTTGCAGTCACGTTCGGCGCGTGCGATGAAGGCTATGAACGCCTGTGGCTTCATGGGAATCGCCGACTTTCACACTTAAACGAAAACCACAAGTGGTAAGACCTACCAAGGGCCAAACGAGATACATGGTAATTGTGCCTTGGAAAATTATAAGTAAACGTATGATAGTTTATAAGGAAAAACGGTTCTTTTTCGTAAATTGTTTGGGTAGGCTCCGCCTTGGTGTGTGTAGCTGAATGTGGCATTGCCGACCCTTTTAACTTCAACTATTTTCATAAATTGAAATTTTTTTCTTTGTAAATTCTTAATGAAAAGAAACTTTAAACGTACAGTTGTCTGAATTTTTCGTCCTCTTGCGTAAAGCGTGAAATATATCGATTATCGAGGAATCAAATTATGTAAAAGAATTATGAAAATTATCGAAGACACAAAATTAAATAAAATTAAAAAAGTGTGGTCGTAACTCTTCTTGTCGCCTGTTCCTTCGGACTCCGGCTTCTTCCCATCTCAGAATACGGTGTTTGAGAACCTAATCCGACCGCTCCCAAAAGAGTTGTTCTGAAGAGTAGAGCAGCGCTAGCCAATACTGGGCAGTCTTTCATGTCTGTGGTTCCTCCCAGCTGATATTTGAATACTAATAACAAGTTCAATGTAGCGTCGTCGATGCTTTAAGTCGTTTTAATTTTTTTCATATCTTAAAAAAAATCTACAACGCAAGAGGGTTGGTGGCGTGTGTCTCATCACTATCGTCATTACATTTTACTGTCATTACAAAGCCCGAAGGCCGCGCTCTTGGTGAGGTGATGGCGATTTCAAACGAAAGGTTCGAAGGATAATACACGATAAAGATCACGACATAGTCTTTCTTGTTAATCGTACATTTTATTCGCGTTTCAGGAAAGTGCTATCTCTAACAGTAAAGTAATATTTTTTGGGGGTTATTTAAGGTCGCATCAACTTCTAAGCCATTAGCGACTACTATTGTGTGTAACGGTATGGTAACTGTGAGATGACATGATATGATAATGATAGGGGGTGAAAGGATGAATACAATACAACCATGCCCGGTGCGGGACTCGAACCCGCGATCCTTCGGTCCAAGATTGCTACGGCACTACTGCCTTAGCGATTTCGGCCACTGATCGGCAATAACAACTTTGTTCCAATGAATTTCTTGGTTTCCGATATTGGTCTTGCTAATGTGTCGTAGTACTTGAGACTTACATTCTCTTGTTCAAAATACTCAATATCTAATAGTTTTACAGGTTGCCTTCATATTGAATATTCATTACTATAGAACATAATTCAGGAAATGTAGTGCATATCTCTATAAAATATCTCATTAAATAAATTAACAATTTAACGAACTATTGTATTAAAACATATTTTATTGCAATGTTTGGGTTTGCTGTTATATGCCATTATTGTCATGCACTAATAACCAAATCTTCACTTGGCCTTTGAAAATATTCCAAGACGTATTAAATTTCAATGTAAATAATATATAAATAATACAATGATAGAAAAAGTTTGTTTAAAATTTTTGTTTCATTGCGTAGTTAGGATTAACAATCCCGTCATATGAAGCATGTTCTAAAGATTCCATTATGCTGGATAGGCAGTCATCATAACTCGGTGTTTGATCACTGTAGGTTCCTTGAACCTCCAACAAAACTGTTTTTTCTTGATTTTTTCAGAATACTCCGAAAGGATATGGTTAAAACAGTGCCAATCCACTTGCCTCTTAGAGAGGAATCGGAAGAGCTCTTGATCACAACTGGAAGTGCCTTAAATATCTCCCGAAACTTGTTTTAGTTACTAACCCTACCCTCAACACCTTTTTATAATTATCTTTGAATAATCTTATAGGATCCAAAAAAATGGTCAGTTCACCAGGAGAGCGGCACGCGACGATTGACATTTCATTTGTCTCAATTAATTATAAGAGAAGGGATTTAACCGTGAGAGACAGAGAGAGACGGACGGATAGACGAATGCTTCTAAGACGCAGATTACTCGATTACTATATAAGGATTTAACCCGTTTATGCCCACTGCCCACAAAAAAAGGTGCAGTCAACTTCAATGAGTTTTTTCTTAAATGTCCTTTATGACGAATTATACTGACTCAACTGACGTAAACATCCTAAATGGGACATTTAAGCAAGTTTGGTAATTCTAGAACGCTAAAGGTTGATTTAGCTGAGATCACTAAATCATATTGCATTCCTTGCCAGGGCATATTTACGACTTACGTCGCTTCATTAATAGGGTAAAAAATTTGGGTAAAATGAGTGAATCAGGGGAACAGAAGTATGATCGGATGACCGTCGGGGTGACAGGATGGAGACTTCCACCTCGGGAGCTGCGCTTCAAATCAGCAGACTCCTCAAATTAGAATTCCTCGAAGACAAAACGAATTCACAACTGATCTCCCCGGAGTTGTTGTGATACGTCCGTCTCTCATTCCACTTTTGCTTCATCATAAATCAAATATTCTTTCAGCATTTAAAACTTAGATCACACCGGTATGGGTACGATATAGGGATGTTCAAAAATAGATTCTCTCTCTCTCTCTCTTGCTGGAAGGATAAAATTTGATTTTATCGGTATATTTTTACCATTACAGTTCTGATGGAATTTTCGACTTTTAGCTATATAGCTAGGTTGGATTCAGCCGCTGTCTGGAGGAGAATTCTAGCGGCCGGCTGCTCAGATCGGTAGTTTTCCGTGGTTCCTCTCACGAATGCAGGAGCAGTACCCTATCTAACGCCACAGGCCACGGACAGCGTGCGATATTTCCTTGTTCCCACTTTCCCTCCAACTCACACACACGCTTATATTTACTTGCACTGTACTATCACACAAGGCGGGAGACCAATCGGGCGCTTAGTGCTTGTCTCGGCCGGAGCGGTGCCCCGTGGTGGCGGAGATACCTAGAAGGGAAACCCCACTAGCCAACGTGTAACTCAATGCCAGTTCTCCCGTTTCAGCAGAGGAGGAACACCGCCACCTATCCGGATTTAACGTGCACTGCACTTACGGGACGAATGACTATAGTAGTTGACGCGCTGGGAAACATCAATCAATGTATTTAAAGTCTCAAAAAAGGTTTTTATAATTTTCACATGAAAACAAAAACTGTTGTTGGATATTCTGTTTGATGTAGAATTTAGTAATACAACGTAGAATATTTAATTGCTGCATTTCGTTGAAAATAGTTTATAACACTTTTATTCATATAAGCATAAAATGTAAATTAATTTACGAGATTGTATAATTACGAGATTTCTAATACTTTGAACACCGAGAATGCATTTTCACTGATGGCTCCTCTCCAGAAATCAGACATCTATGAACGTGTTGGATTGCACTGATTATAACAGCACTGACAACAATTTCGCCCTTGGTCTGTGATAAGGGGTGGTAACTGGAGACACTACTAGTCTGGCCGATGCCCTCGAAATGTTATCCCGTTTCAGATTGGTTGTGCCGTTTTTCTCCAAAACAAATGCAACGTTGAATATGCTGCATCCAATTATGCATTGCGGCAGTACTACTGCACGTATGCAAAAAAACATTGTGTAAATTTGTATGTTTTTACCGATATTTACTATTCGAATTGTATTTCTATTAGTAACGTGTGGTTCAATGGAAACTTGAGCTGCTACGTTTTCTTGTTAGAAAGCGATTAAGATGAATAATTCGCTAATAATTCAGAGGGAAAATCGAAGTGGTAGAAAACATTAACAGATCTGGACATATGCGTTTCTGCGGTACGTAAGATTTGTGTGAGCTAATTATAAGTTCCATAAAACTGATTGTATTTACTAGGTGTTACTGACAGTATGTTGTCAATTGTTTATTATTATTCTAAGCACCATCATCTTTTACGTTACATTTGCTGGACCGCCACCCTTGCTTGGTCGGACAATATGTCAAGTTTAATGATGCTCATCTACCAAGAACTATCTTATATTATGATACGTGTCCAATATTGCGAAATTCTGCATTTTTTATAAATATTTTTCATAATTCCAGGGTTTCTGGGTGTTCCTTTATGTTTCGGGGAATGAGTCTTTTCTCCGAAATGATGAGGTATAATATAAACCTTTTTTGAATTTCCAGTTCTTTTATTTAGTCAGCAGAGTTTTGTATTAACCAATTTTGTAGTTATAACTAGTGTCGATATTATGAGAGAGAAGAATGGCTATGTCGATAAGAAAGACTTCTTCCTTCTTCTTGTCAAGCGTGGTATCAGGTGTATTGACTGGTATGTATAGATAGATAATTTATTATTTAATTTGCTTTGGGCATTAAGCCTGGTGGAAAATTTTACACACTTATTCATCTACTACAATAATTCAATACAATAAAATCGCACTAAAATACATACACCACTACAATTTTATTTCATTTTACGCATACTTACTAAATTCAGAAGCCCTTCATTGACTATTGATCGTATCGCTTACACCTCTATTATTAGAATCAAATCTTATCCTAAAAGTCTTTATGTTTGCAGGAAAAGTCTCCATTTGTACTATAGGCAAGCTATTACATGATTCGATTAGGGATCATAACCAAAATCTGTAGCTGATTTGCCTGTGCAAATAGTTTTTATTTCACGGAAGCGAATATTTTCTTATCATTTCTCACCAAAAACGCTTGATTCAACCTGTATTCATTAAGCAAGGTGACATGGTGCGCAGAATACACTTCTTCCGAATGTAGGCCAAACAGTTTTCAACTGCTTTTGACAATTATAAATAAAAATAAAAAAAGAGCCAGAGACTAGTTGCTTTCTGGTCTATATTATCTTTGTCTAATTGATTCGGAAATGTGAAACAGTTTTGGCCTGATGACTGAAAATCCAAATATTTGATTGTATTATTCTGTCTATCCCCTCTCCTGCCCTTACCGACAGAATTCCCATATTATGCATCACTGCTTGCGACTCCGGTGGGCTAGCGAACCGCGCTGCGCGTATTCGAGCGCGGCTGATGTGTGGAAAACTCTACATGTCATGCATTTGGCCTGTAAAAGAACCGAGGCAGATTCTCGGCCAAATTTAAGTCCTGCGACAATGATCTGTCCTAACGAGATCTCACGTTCTCCTTCCCAGAGTGATCGGAAATTGATAACTGAGACCGACATCTGGCGGAGAGTGTGAGAATCACATCCAGGTGTATCAGGGACGCTCACTGGAGGGGTATCTACTTGGAAAAGAGATCCCGAACCCGCGTCAGTTTGCGCGTTAGCTTCGGTCGAAAGTAAGGGCGAGTAACTAAAGCCACTGGCCGAATCCCCGCAAATAAATATTATGTCCGTTGTTGCCATGCGGCAGGAATGCTCCAATGAAGATCCGTTTGCTATTGAATCTCTGTTGTTTATGTGTTGCATGGAAAAGCATCATTTGTAATATATTGCGTATTTAGAGAACTTGTGCTGTATGTACGAGTAATACTATACCGTGTTATTGCAGTATTCGCGAAGAATTAAAATATTTAACTTACTGCCGGATTTTATGACAGTGTCTGTTGTTCTTGAGCAGTGTGAGTGCTACTTTTTGTGAAACCGTTTTCTCTGGTGTTGTTCAGCCGAATTTTGCTGCAGCAGGTCCCTAGTTTATATTCCTCATTTCCATTGCGTGCAAAAATTGAAAGAAAACTATGTAGTCTTGCGCCATGAAAGAAGCGTCTACGGTTTCTGTAGATACCCAGGAAATAGGGAAGAGAAACATCTGTATGACTAATTTCCAATGCGCGCAGAAATCGAAGAAAGTACAATGCATCCACCGCCTCCGGTCACGTGAGGGAGGTCTATAGTTCCTTTAGATGTTTTATGGCGTCATTTTTTGGAAACCTAGTCCGCCTTGGAGAATTTCAAAGAAATTTAATTTACTGAATATACTTATATATTCAATTATTATTTGAACATGTTGGGAACCAGCACGAATATGGTCGTTCTTGTGAGGTATAATGGATCGTATTACATTTTTAGGACAATGAAATTAAGAATATCTGGAATCCACAGATTATGGTCTGGTGTAACTTATATTAACGCTAAATCTGGCAAACTTTGCACATCTCGAAGTTTTTTTCCTCTTTTCATCAAAAGAATTTGAAAGAGGAAAGAAACCTCTTGCCGCCATGTTTTACCCGTTAAGACCCGGCTCCTACACAGTGAAAACCGATACTGGCCTAGACGCGTCAAAGAGGCAATAGAAATTAGTAGACGGCCGCACAACATCAACGCGGATGCAGGCCTTATTCTAAACCACGCCTGGAAGTATATTCTTCCACCGATTCCTGACTGCGCGGGGACTGTTCAACACCGTCCGATCTCTAGGACGGCGGGTGCGAGGCCCGGGTTGGCCCAGACCGCGAGCCAATTAGAGGGACCTCTCCGCCAATCACGGCGCACTTGCGTTACCCGACCCCTAAGCTGAAAAAGATATAACCACGGAGGCGGAGCTTTACTGTGTCACTACCCTGAAGAAACCTGCGACATGACAGGCGAAACGTCGGCCCATCTGCCAACGACGCGGCGTCACCCGGACAGACTAGAAGTAATTTTGACATCCGCTAAAACTACTTTAAGTGTTTGGAAGTATAAAATCCAATTTTTGTTTTACCATTCGACAAAATATTTTTATGAATTCCAAAAATGATGTAATTTTTTTAACATATATAAATGCATGTTCGATATGAATTTTTTCGCTTTTACATTTTCGCCTTACTACGTACGTTTGTAGTAAACAAATTGTTGTGAAGTATTCAGAATAAGATGCTCAAACAAATATAAATAAAAATTGTATTGTTTCAACAATACACAATTAGTCCGGCCACCTTACGCCAGTTCCTGATACAAACTCGTAAAATCGAAGTCCAAAGTATATCTGTAGGATCTAGTAATAGCGCTAATTCCAGCACGACTCCTCCAACAGCCTCCTCAACGACGGCACTATTCACGCAGTCACTCGCCCTCTCACGCAAATAGCAGATCTCAGCACTCGGTTACTGTCTGAGCAGTTACCCCAAACTCTGGGCTCAGTCACCAAATGACTATACTTTCTGAAACTTTCTACAGTGTAAAAGAATTTTCAAATTACAAGATTTCCCTTAAAAAATATAAATAAATAAGAATTTCTTATCCCATTAGACTTTCTGTTTCATGTAAACTGTTTCGAGCTGAAGCAAAGAAAAAAGAACTGGCATATCGCATCCTGTGAAATAGAAGGAGAATGCCTGACAAAAAAAAAAACCTGGTCAAAGCTTGCCTCCTCACCATTTCAAGTTTTAAATATAGAAAGTACTACTATTGTTAAATTTGATGTAGTTGCAAACATAATTGATATGTATTGTTCCAATATTATTATTAATGTAATTATATTAATATTATTATAAGTAGTAGCATTAAAATAACATCTTGAAATGTTAATTATTAGCAGATACTTTATCTACTGTATAATATCTTAATCTAACTGTAACAAGTATTGTATTTCTAGGCCAATAACCCCATCTCGATCAGGTTTTGTTCAGTTTCCCTGGTCCTTTGAGCAAATGCTGAGATGGCCCCTTGTTTGCTCCTGAATAGTAACTTCGCTCTCTCCACCCAAGGCATCATTTTGACTCGTCATACACGATTGTAGTTGTATATGTGACTCAATAAATATTATAATTATTATTATTATTATAATGACTACTCTGGCGCTCGCAGCCCCGGTCGATGTCCCGGTCGATGTTGCGCTCGCCTCAAAGCAACCCGTTGCGCCCAACTTCGTCCCTCATGAAACTGCCTCTGTACACTTCTTCGTTCCAGCGAAAGGCTACTTTATCCCTTTTCTGCGTCTCTCGCACCTTTGTACCTTAAGTTGTGTATTTGCATTTTCATTCAATGAAAACATGAAGTGTGGAATTTCATATTTGGAAAAACTTGTGGTCGGAGACCTTTATCGACCGTAACTGTTACTACGTATCATATTAAGCGAGTCACTAATTAATAAGATAATGATAAATAAACAAGGGAGTTAACGATGGTGTAAGCCACGTCTGCTCCCTACAGTAAAGTTAACTAAGAAAGCAATATTAACATTTTGTTTTTTTCTGTGATTCAGATTAACACAATATTGGATACTCTAGGACTGGCTGAATCTGAAAATACTCAAGCTGTTTTACTCTCTGGAGGCCAACGTAAAAGACTGGCCATCGCACTGGAGCTGATTAACAACCCTCCTGTCATGTTCTTTGACGAGCCTACAAGGTGAGAACGATGCTGCCATTGCCCGCAACTCACGTGTGCCACAGAAGGTAAACTGCAGCTGACCAGCGGCGTTGTGTGCGTAATGGCATTGCAGAGTACAAATATCTACGAAATATGAAAACTTGCTATAGAATGTATTAGACTAATCAAATATATTTTTTCTGCTCTTCTGCGTATTCTGTTCATAGAAGAATAACATGATTTTGAAAAGGAGAAAGAAAATTATCATTTAACAAATACAAATATTTGCCTGCAACGCTAGTGAGCTTTGTACACGTCGGTGACAATCGGCGTTTCAATGAGCTTCTACTGCCATGCGTTTTTGTCAATGTCAATAAATTACGTAAAACTACCTGCAAAAACTGGAATGCTTGATTCATTGAATTTTTCAAACTATCTTAAAACACTAACAAAAGCAAAGAATATTAATATGCGGGAGGGTGAGAAGTAGTGGGGATGCCAGAAGTAGGGATATCAGTATCTTGTTCAAATCTATTTTTTCTTCGCATGTTTAACATCATTATCATACAAACTGTATTATCTATTTTGTATTAAAAAACCAGATTCTCGATAACGTTTATGTCAGGAAATGGATGAAGTGTATGAATTTGTTTCTTGATATTATAAAGTAGACAAAATCGAATTATAAATGCTTTATTGTCCAGGTCATTTTCATAATGAAACAAGTTTTTTACCACAGCCTTGTCCAGTCCTTGTATGGAAATTTTCCTTTAAGATGTGAATATACAGCTTGTGTTTCGTCGCATCATCAGTGATGTGTAGATGACCAACTCTTGATAATGTCATACTCTCTCAGACTATCAGGAAACTGCCACCACGTTTCACTATAGGCACAAGACTTTATGAGTAAAGTTCTACATTTAGGTTGTGCAATACCATCCCGGAGCTAAAAATGTTGCTTTAGCTTTCGACTGAAAATATGAGTAAATTTCCAAAGTCTGATCCTTTATTTCGGGACGCTTTTTACAAAATTTATTTGCTTTATGAGATTTTCTTCACTCAGTCGGAACTTTTCCCGTCCATAATGCCCTTTTTCTTACAATTATTGCGCACTGAACTGATATGTCAATCTCACTTTTCCTCAAGTTCAATTCCAATTTCACAGCACTACTTTAAGAGTACTTCTAATTTTCTCGAAAAGTAAATCGTTTATCTAACTCACTGAACACTTTTATCCTCCCTGTTCGGGGACGATTTCTCGCTGTCTTATAAACCAAAACATTATCAGTTATGGATTGCATTGCTGAACACGGTCTATTTACAATTTCGGATATCTTTAGCAAGAATTTGCACATATAATGTAATTTTGAAATTATTTTTCTTATGGCGTGTATTTTCACCTCCCATGATAGGCTGGCAAATTTACATTACGGATTGCTTTGCTCCTTATCAGTACTGCGCAGATAATAGCAGAATGAAGATTCCATTAATAGATACTTCACTTCGCTTCATTACTTCGAGTGTACGATCAGATTTTGCGTCCAGTCTGACTCGTATGGCATTATGTTCCATTTTTAATTTATCGCCCTACAACTTTCATAGTAAAAACATGAATGGTAATGCTACGGCAAGAATCGGCGAATTTTCGACAGACGATTTTTCGAAAAATTCGAATTTGGAAACCCAAGTATCACAAAATTTGATACATTTTGTTCCCAATTTTAGTAAATTACTTTTTCTAACACATTGTATACTCAAAATACACCTCGATTCTGTGACCTCCTGCATAACAATAAAAAAGGGACATGAAGCGCCACCGCCGTGCCTTATCTTTCAAAATGCGTGTGCAACACGGTTGATTCAAGTTCCCAGAAATAACAGTAGAGCTCTTTCCGGTCTCATTATCGTTCGTACAAATCCACGTAGAACAAGGCAATCTTTGTGCCGTTGTTGTCGTTGTCTGATAATATTACAGGCTCATAGAAGTAATCAAACACGTTCTACTTGTGAATACCACCAATGGAAAGCTGCAACTCCAGAAAAAGGAGTTTTTTATGTTCTTACATTCTTCCTTTTTTAATATATTCAAACTATTAGACTCGAATTTCCGACGTTGTCGTTGGTTGGTTGGTTGTGATTTCGGGCACGTCAACTACAGAGGTCATTAGTCCCGTAAGTGTAGCGCATTTTCCCCCTCGGGTGGTGGCGGTGATCTTCCTCCGCTGGCTGGCGAGATCCGGCGCCGACCTAACGTCGGGTAGCGAAGTTTCCCCCAACCAGGTATTCCACTAGCGGGGCACCGCCCCATCCGAGACAAACTCGAAGCTCCCGGCCGCTCTCTCGGCATGTGTGATAATGTAGTATATGTAGTGTAAATGTGTGTAAGGGGTGAGGATAAGACAAGGAAGAGGAAGGAAATATCGCGAGTGGTCCGTGGCCCGTTTGTTCGGGTACTGCTCCGGCATTCGCCTGGTGCTGATCGGAAAACTACTGATCAGAGCAGTCGACCTCTAGAATCCTTCAGACAGCGACTGAATTCTACCCAGCTGACAAGATGGTGTAGAAAACATTGCCACCTCCGGGACTCGAACCTAGGACCTCCCGGTCAGAGGCACTGCAGTGGCTCCTTGATACTGAAAATCGAATGATGGCAAAACGTCTGCCTACTCTCTGAGATCAAGGCTGGTCGCTAAACTGTTCAGCTGATTTTGTCTAAAATTTCTTGAGGAGTACGTCAGCATAGTACACGCCAATTTCTTCCCCAACCAACGAACAAGAACGCACGTTTGTAATTCGAACTACCTATTGTATTTTCAAATTCAGTGTGGGAGGTTGTCAAGAAAGTGAGAAAAAGACAAACTATTGCTAGTCATTAGACATGATTCTTTGTTTCATTTAAAGTATAGTTAAGTACTGAGTGTTGAAACGAAGTTGTATTGAATAAATAATTCTTCGTAAAAATTAAAAAAAACTAATAACTAAGCATATTTGTACATTTTAATTCATAAGGAGTAGTAAAGATCAGATTTCAATAAATAATTGATAGAAGTTATGATCACAGAATACTATCTGAAAGAATTGTCTGTGCATTTATATTTTGTAACTTCTCTTTCACTTTGTAAATAGCAATGTATATATGAATTTTGTTACAATTATAGATTATCAATTGTAGGATAAAACTTTGGAATCAAAGGTGAGCTTAAAATGATTATTCTTAGTGAATGAATTAATAACTAAAATCAAGCGGTGCATTTCAAGTCAGTAAAAGAAGTGAAAAAAACTACCAACAAATGTTAGAAATTGTTAGAACAGAATTAGTGATTAGAGGGAATTTCAAACAATTCTAAACAAAAACTTGCTTCTGTTTCCGTTGGCTGTGTGCATCGTAAGGCCATAGAATTTCTGGTAATTGGTGGAACTTCAGTTGTATTTTGTATGTATTTATTTTTCTTTTGTGTGACACTGGAATAATTTTCGTTTATACTATCTTGTATATTTTATTCTTATTAATATTACAGAGCATTTTCATCATTCCTGACAGTATCATTTGTTGTAAATTAAAGTGATAAAAAACATGTCCCTTTTTATAAACTTTGTAGGCCTGTAGCTTTTAAATTCGATTGATATGCAGGTTATAATACCGAAAAATCAATTGATGGGAAAACGCCTGTCTCTACGTCCATCCATCTGTCTGTATTCAACACTAACGACTAAATTTTATGTTTTTCTCCAAAATTACCTCGATCGAACTAGGCCCGATTTCAAGCCCTGCTAAAGTTAAGCCAAAATTTTGATTTTTTAGGGACCCTTGAAGTCAAAGTTTTCTAAATTTTCTTGAAAATAGATCCAAATATTTTGAATTTTGTCCACGGATAGTACAAAGAACGCTTAAAAATGGCGCGAGTCTCCCTTCCGTCGTTTGATTAGTGATTCCGGGTGCGTAGACTGCTTACGTCATTCGCTCCGTAAGTATAGTGCAGAAGTGCAGAATACTAAATTTAGTCCACTATATATTGTGCATGCATAGTTTTTGATAGTGATACGTAGATTTGGGACTGCATCTCTTTTATTCTGGGCCGTGCGCACTTGCCATAAAAGAAATAAATAAGTGAACGTTTTTATCGCGGGAGGTGACGGGTCTTTTTCCCCGCTGCATATCGAGTTCCGATGCAGACCTACATGGCGTGGGGGGTTTTCCCTACCAGGTATCTTCCACCAGCGGGGCACCGACCCAGCCGAAACCACCTCTAAGCTCTCGACTGGCCTCGCAGCATGTGTGGTAGTATAGTGCTTGTATGTGGAAATGTGTGTAAGATGTATGTAAAAAGAGGTAAGGAGAGAACAAGAAAGAGGAAGGAATGATCGCGCGCAGTCCGTGGTCACTTTGTTAGGGAACTGCCTGAGCATTTAGCTGTTGTTGATCAGAGAAACTACCGAAAAATATCGATCAGAGCAACCGGCCGCTAGGATTCCCCTCCTTTCCAGAACTGAATGCGACCTAGCTTATGCAACTAGTGTCGAAAATCCTGCCACCACTTATGCGACTTCTGTATTCTTGAATCACGAAATACGAGGAATTCCTGTTTGCTGTGATATTTGTCGGACACTGGCGTGGGGATCATGAACCACAGCGGCTAATTCTGCTATTTGATTACTTTCTCCACAGACAGTAGCTATCCGCGTTCTTTCCTTCAGTGGAAAACTGTATAGCAACTCTAACAAATGAAGATCGCGATCGTACTCTTCGAGAAAAACGCTCACGTACAAAATGACAGCAGCATCAAAATTTCTCCCACATTCGCCATAAACGAAAATCATTTCAATTTTCTCTCGAACAGTTACACAACCTATGATGCTGACTACCACTTGACGTGCCTGCCACTACTCAATGCTGAACTGGCTTGGTTCTCCGCCGGCAACCTTTTTATACGGAAAAGAGTTGAGAGCGCTTCTTCCCGCGGCTTCTTCGTATTGGCCGCGCCGCTGACGCGCGACGCCTGGAAACGCGCGGCAGCTATTTCCGAATGCGTCCTGTAAGCGCTGCTTCCCATTCGTGCGCTCAACGCTTTGCAGCGCCAGCGTCTCTTGGCGTCTGCTGCCCATGGCGACAGCGTGCCGCCAGCGCCCTTTGCTGCGCCAGCGCGGGCGATTTGAAGCCGCTGGACGGGCATGAATACAAATAATCGGATCGTCTCTCTCGATCAAAAATTTTTTTAGACCAAACTTATGTAATTTTTAGTGTATAACCCGAATCTGTAATAAAAAGTGGGAGTTAACTTTAAGATTTCAAAGTTGGCTCTCATCCTCAAGGGGCGAGCGGGGAAGTTTGATTTTAGGTCAGAAATGTCCCCCTTGGAGATATTATATTTTTGCATTTCACATCTTATGTATGTTGCTTATTTTTCTAGATATTTTGATTTTTCAAGATCAATGAGCCACATTGCATATATATTACGTAATTTTTTATTTGATATGGTCGACAGTGATGGGTAATGAAACAACCACCGTTGTTTTTGTGTCATTTAATGATATAATTTTCACATTTTCACATGGAAAAAGAAGGGTACCAAGTTTAATTTCTGAAACAGTAAATATTAAATTTAAGAAAAATATGAATACGATAATTGATACTAACCAAATGACATCTAAATACGATACCGTAGTTTATGATTTAAGACAGAACAAACAAAAAAGTTCCTATAAAGCACGAAATTATAAAACCTCCACGAATTGACCGCGAAATCCTTCTCCCAGAAAGAAAACCAGACGTGACCTCTTTCAGTATACATGTCGTGACTGAAAAGCCACAAAGCAGTAATACAGCATAGGATACAGAATGCAAACTATACAAAGGTGAGCCTGACATTACATATAATAATATATAATTAATATACATAATTGTAATAGGACGTAAAGAGTTATGATGTATGTGTTAAAAGACAATTTAAAAAATTAAAATTATAAAATGACAAATTTATGTTTTTAAAAAGTATTTTAGATAGATTAAATATGAACAAATGTTAGTAATGTGTAACTGATTTTTAGTGTACACTTGATGATGGGAAAAAAAGAGTTCTCCGAACGCGAAAATTATGTCAATAAATGACATAAAATAACAAGGTGTTTGTTTTATGAACCATAACTGGCTACCATAACGAAGAAAATAGGACGTTATATATATTTTTCCTTAATGAAATTTTTTCTTCATATACATATCTTACAATAAAAATACGTAAATTTTTCGAAAATATGAGTAGTTTCTGCGTACTTTTGTGTGAAATATTAACAATTTTTAAAGAATTATTTTCTGAGAAACAGCTCTTTAATTTCCTTAAATTTTTTCTTGGGATATAGTAAAAGGAGCAAAAGATGGCGCATGTCCCATTTTTAGAGACTATATTTAAAATTTGCAAAACGAAAATGATGCCGGAATTGTAGAATTTTGATAATATTCTTAGAAATCGTTTCAAGAAAATTAAGTCTTTCAATACTGTCAAATATTTTGTTTTAAAAACGATTAGTTTTCATATAAATTTTGTTTAGAATTAATGCAATGTGTTAAAACGTCTTTAAAACGGCTCTTCATTTTTTAATAACATTTCCTCCTCGGATTGAGAAAAGAACGCATAAAAATTGTGTAGGACCCCCTTCGGAAGAATTCTTTGCATTTTCAAAAATTGCAAACAATTAATCTCGCAAAATTACTATATTGATAAAAGATATTTTTTCTTAACGAAATAGGTCCTTGTTTGAATTTTTGAAAATTTCAATTTGAAAAATTTATTTTTTTAATAGTCAGGTAGGTTGACTTCAGCAATGAAGTGTAGGGGTAACGTGAATAGTGTGCTTAGTCTAAGATCCTGTGTTGAGTCCTAACTCGGTTAAACATTTTTGGTGAATGGAAACACTTGTGCAAGTTTATGTAGTATTCTAATATTGCGCAACCTGCACATACAATGTCAAAACGTATGTGCTGTTGTAGCATCTTTAGGTTAATATTGTTGACAAAGTAGCATCCCACACCTTTGCCTCTACTCCTACCAACTATCAAAAGGAGAACTCTATAAACGTGCGCACATTGAAGCCACATTTATGACCAGAAGCAAAACAAGGGGGACCATCTCAGAATTTGCCCAATGGATCAGGGACACTGGACAAAAACCTGATAGATGAGGGTATTTAACCCAGAAGATAAATACATTACTTGTTACAGGCGTATTTAGTCTTTTCAAAATTATTCAGTACAAATGTTAACTAATGATTATATATCACTGTTAAAATAAATATTATTTTACTTTTTGATGATCAGTATAGACTATAAACAGTTATGCAGCATTATATACATCTTCCTTGGCCTTTGAACTTGTGTAACGATTTTAATTGTTTAGTGTCATTTAGGAATATGTTGAAAAGTAACGTACAATTATTATTATACGTGGATTTCTTGTAGTGGGCTGACGAAATTGACGCCTGATGAATATGATTCCTAAGGCGTAATTATAATATAAGGTTGTAATTATAAGGTTATAAGGTTGTAATTATAAATACCTACATTGGGTGAAAATATTTCCCACAGATAAGTCACTTTTGGCAACACCAACATAATCGTAAATATGTAGGGAAGTCTATGTCCAAATAAAGACAAGTTTGCAGGAATGGCGTGTTATTATTCGTATAATTATCTTCTGCAATCTAAAATCTTAGTTCTAGAGATGAGCTTTTTGATATCTACAATATCTGAGGCGGGAATATAGGTACTCACTTGTACTATTGTACTCGGAAATGAATTCGCCAAATACTCGCAGTGAGCTGCATGAAGGCTAAATGAATTTGAAAGATTTCTGAATGTATAACATCCTCCCTTCCTCGAAGGGGCCATCGAAGGGCTATAATTCCACAGTGGCCATATCGTTCACATGGCAAGTGCCTGGCAAAATGAAATCTCTCAAAGAGCTAAAATCCCATAATGACAAGTGCTTGGAAAATGAAATCCTTCCGACAATATCCCATCATCACGAGATCTCACGTTCTCCCAACCAGAAAGTTCCGATATTGTTAACTGAGACCGACATCTGGCGGAGAAAGTGAGAATCACACCGAGGCGTGCCCAGGGGACGCTGGCGGGGCGCTCCTGATCGAAGAGGCCTAGGCCCTCGCAGGGGAAACCGAAGCCTGGGTCGAGTTCACGAATACGGAACTGTGGCCAATGGTAATGTCCCCGTAAAATAACCAATTGGTTAAATAAATGTTCGGGATCTTTAATTTAAGTTTCAGTGAGTACATATACCACTTCTCACATTTTATACATTCTCCTTGAAGGGTTTAGCGCTAGGCAGAAACGTGAGGGAAATTCTTCGCTTAGACCATGGAAATTCCTCTCGGACCAGAAAAATGTCTCACTCGGTATAGGTTCCTCCAGCAAAAGAGATCTTAGTACGTCAGGTTTTCATGCAGTTGCTTGATTAGATTGACATACCGTGTGTAGAGACAAAGGACATACAAAAACACTAGTAAGGTATTGAGGCGTATAAAAAAAGTCTTAGTCAGGTCGATGGATCCCACAAACAAGTAATTTCTGTTATTGACTTGATTGGCTACAACGCTGCCCATCATCAATAATTAATTGTAACCGCGGGTGTCTATTTTGTTACCATTTTGCTCTTGTGCCAAAAAGTTGTTGCCCTTTTGATGTATACTCAGCATGAAGCAACTTGGTCGGGATCACATCCGTACACAGAGAATTCTTCCACCAAAAGTTTTGGGACCATCATACCTGGTACTTTCCGATTCTACTTCTTCTACTTCACAATTGAAATGATAGTGTCTCTCTCTGTAACTGTTGGTGGAAATATTTGAGAAGAAACAGTTTCCTTCTCATTCTACCATCCCGTAAACTTCATTACGAATCTTGGGCATGCTCGATGCTCGATGCCCACAGTATTCTTTTATCTCGGAGCTTTTGTGGGCTCTTTCAATCAACTTCCTTTGATCATCGAGTTACCTGAAAAATGTCTTCTGGTTGCTCGAATACACAGCTTCCCATTTAATTTCAGTACTTGATTGCAATATAATCAAGATATTATTTTCTTCTACGCCACCCCAGAGAATGGCGTTATTTCAAATTCCTTAGGAGCTGAACTGTATGCAGTGAATCCGCTATATATTGTTCTTCCCTTCTTTTTGAACGCCCTGGACACGTTCTTACACGTAACACCCTACATCCGGCTGATCTCGATTTCCAGACTCTTGCATTGATAATATTTCTCTGCCTTGTAGGTAACGACGTTAATCGTTTGGCACAGCAACGTTTACAAGTAGACACAACGCTTTTACCCGATTCGGGATACGAATAGCTGGTTGTTTGCTATTATCATACGATTATAATGGTTTGTTTGTCTATTGTGCCTAGTTAAGTCAGTTGGTTGGATCATCAATATAGTCCGCCATTTTAAGAATATTCGACCGACTTTGCTACTCATTGATCAATCCATCTTCTTTTGGGTACTCTGATGTTCCTTTTTTTCCTCTGAAGGTGTAATATAGAACTTGCTTGGGAATGCGTTCACCATTTATTCTTATTATATGGTCTTTCCATTTTTTCCTACATTCTTCGATCTTAAGTTGTAGATGCCCATGGTTCTCCTGATACTCTCGTTTTATATTTCGACCTGTCATGTTACTGCTATCAATGATTTAAAAAATAGCACGTCCACTTTTAAATTCTGCTGCAAGTTCTAGAATTCAGTGACCACTTTTTACCTCCATATAATCCACATAACTTTATAAAACGTAAGCAATAAATCCTTTCTAACTTTGTCTCTGGGAGTTCTTTTATTAGTGCCGTACATTCGATTGAATCTTTCAGTCTCCCTGCCCTCATCCACCTCGCCGAGATAAGATATGTCACCGCCTAGGAATCTGAAGATATGATCTTGTTCTATTATTTTATCTTTAAGAACAAGTTTACATCTTCGAGGCTGGAAACCTTGGATGGAGACGTGGATTTGGTTACTTGTTGATATTGCTAAATAATACATTGTTTTCTATGTAATTCTCAAAAAGATCGCTGTTTGTTACCTTCGTTCTTGGTAACTACAACTTGGTCATCAACAAAAATAAATGTTTGAATAAAATTGTTTCCTTCAACGTTGTCTAAAGTATTAAGATCTAACAGTTCTTCCACTCTCGTACAACGTTGTCAAGACGTAAATTAAAAAGGATCGATGACTTAGAACACCCTTGTCTAACGCCTTCATTTATGTTTTCCTGTATAATTTTCTAACTTCCTGTAGTCCAGATTTTAATTTTACATGAATCTGCGTACTTGCATACATTTTCGGATTACTAATTATGTGGAGTGGTATTCCCTTCATAACAGTCCATAATTTACTTCTATTATCATTACTTTAAGAATACCTTTTGTTCTTAGATGTCCTTTTGTGTTTTAGTGTTTCATACAAAAATAAGTACATTTCCTAAATGTACGTTTTTAAATCCCCGTCTCAACTAAATGGCATTTAAGAAAATTCGTTCACATCTTACAAAATTGTGACCTGTAATTTGTGACTTGAGCTAATATTCTGTGTTATGTCAACAGCGGTCTTGACAGTTCAAGTTCTTGGCACTGCATCGAACTTCTGAAGCGGTTGGCGCAAGGAGGTCGCACTGTCGTCTGTTCGATCCACCAACCAAGTGCACTTCTATTTGAACAGTTTGACACTCTGTATGCCCTTGGAGACGGCCGATGCATGTATCAAGGATATGTTACTGAACTCCTACCTCATTTGTCGCGGCACAACTTCATCTGCCCTGCGTATCATAATCCAGCAGATTTCTGTGAGTATGTGCTAAATTACTCATTAATTACTTTATATTACTAAAAATTATAAATGACTGTCCGCCCCCGTTTATTCGCAATCAAATACGGATGAGAGTCGTTCTTGTGATTCGGCATCGCGTAAAAAAGACCTTGATAAAAGTTCGATGACAGAACGAAATTATACATTCCACTTGGTGACATGATAGTTCCTCCAGCTTCAGAAAGTATATCTGTGATGAAATTAACACAATGTGAACTTGAGCATCTTGACAGAGATTGGAGTTTGTGTTTGCACGAGGTACTTTAGATATACTAAAAGAATCTGGTTGTCCCATGCAAGATAAGAAGCAGTTATGAATATTAATGACGAACTGCATCACCAACGATAGCTACACAATCTGTCATTGTTTTCTTTGTGTCGTGTTTGAGGGAGAGAAATATATTCTGTTCTGAGTTTGTTTTATATCTTCGATGAAGCTACGTTTCTTTGGTTTTCTTTTCAGAATATTTTAACGGCCAGCGATTGCTCACAGAAATGAATTGTTCCGGATCATGTTTGCAATAGAGGCAATTTCGACATTATTTTATAAGAAGCTATAAATGACACACGGTTTAGGCGCCAGTGATGTTCACATGCGGACGGACGAACGGTTGGACAAACAGACGTCTTGCCGGGAACAATTTTTTTGTATTAAGGACCACAGAACGTGGATTCTGACTACAAAAGTATTAGAGGATGTAATTTACTTCACATAGGAGCAATAAGTATCGACTTTGTTGTAATCGGGGATCCACATTACTAGTTTTTCTGACAAAAATCGACACATTTCGCTGCTGCAATAAAATATAATACTTTCTTTCTAGTAAGTACGTAGTAGGCGAGAAAGTTAAACTCGGAAGCTTAAAAGCCTTACGTTTACAGTTATAGCGCATTGCGTCTTATTAAAACCTTTCCTAAACCTAACACGTCTTTTGTTTGCTGGCGAAGCTTCTCGAATCGAGATCACCGAATTGACTTGCCCGCCACATTTTACCGACCAGTCCCCCTCCCCGTGGCGAGGCGGCTTGAGCCGGGCCCCAAGAGTGACAGGGGCGCGTCCCTGGACCTCCGAGTGGTAGCGATGGAGGCGGGGCTCAAACGCAGTCGCCTGGCGTATAAGGCTTCCAGCATCTTTACCAAATGTCTCCAGTAGGTCTGCGATCTGCACAAGCCACGACGATACCTTTCTCGTCGCCGACGTGCCTATTGTGAGGCGGTGTGAACCGTGCCCAGAGGGCGCTAGGGGCGCGACCCTGCAGCCACCGTACGGTAGCGATTGTGCAGGGTCTCGAGGGCGCTCGCCCTTGAGTAGAGCTCTCTTCCAGCAGAGCCCTTGCGCAGTCGCCCATATGATCAGTCGGGCTAACTCTGACGCGGAAGGGACAATTATGATACTGTGCGTACTATTCCCACAAACCAGCTTCAGTGGATCCCGCGAGGATCACTGCGCCTTATAAGGCTGCCGTCACGCGGAGTCACACGGTGGGGCCCCAGCGCAGCGGCAGTGCCCGTCATTCGCAGCCACTGCCGTCCGCCACTGATCGCGCGAGGGAGGCAGGTTCCATGAGTCACATTGCTGTGGGCTCCAGATGCCGAAAGGCAGCCTGCAGGTAAAAACAGGTTCAGTGGCGCTTTGTGTGAACGCTACCATTTATAACTTCTGCTGGAGGTGGTGCGGACGCGCATCTACGCTGCTTATAGAGGGAGTTCGCCACCGAGGGCCACAGCGAATCCGTACATCTCAATTTTACAAATTTTAGACATTTTACGAGTCATATTGTATGGGAAACTCCGGAGACTTGACCGTAGAGGAGGTCTGACCCATCCCTATTAGAATGCTTCCCATTTATTGCTGGGTGCTTCCATATGGGATTAAATGATGAACCTGCAATAGACCCAAGATCAGTGATTTTGTGCACTTGCTAGAGCTAGCAAGTAGTTAAAAGGTAGTTAAATGTATTTCAGTGTTTGGTACTGTGACTGCGATGCGGTCATTAGAATTTTAAATACTTACCAGACTCACATTTAGGAGCCGAAATTCAGCGAAATAGCTCGTCCGCGGAAAGCAAGAGAAGCAGACACCAGAGAGATTGTGACATTAGTCGCATTAAAATTAAAATTTAGAAGACATGAAAATAATATATAGAATCGGAAAAAAATATATGAGCATAAACAAAGGAAACTACCAAAATAAGTAAATGATAACAAACAATTATTGCAGATCTATGGTGTGTGTACATAACAGAATTAATGACACGTTAATGACACAAAAGACAACAAAAACGTTATGAACATAAAGGTATCCCTGTGCAATTGCTCCTCCTATTCGTCGCCGTCTACACAAGGAGGAGATTGTGTGGCGAGCGCAACGCTCCAGCCGCCCTTAGCCTCAGGAAGGATCCTGCTATTAACTTGAAAAAGAGGCTGAGTCGCCCTGAATGGAAATCACCAGATAAAGATTCCAACCTACGCCGACACTCGAACCTCGGTCCTTCAGGTGAGGAAGCCAGGGCTCTACCACTGACCTCTCCACATTAAAAAGGTCCAAACACAAAAAGTATATCTACGTGCTGCAATTGTGTTCAATAAGTGTTTTTTATATTCGAAAAAATAAACGAAACGGGATAGATCGATTAATTGATTAGTGTTTCCAGCCGCATCAAGTACTAGGGTCATTAGTGTCGTAAGTGTAGTACAGGTTTTTTATCTCGGGAAGTGGCGGTTATCTCCGGCGGAATGGCGAGATCCGGCACCGACCTACATCGGCATGCGGGGATTTCCCCCAACAAGATATCTCCCACCAGCGTGGGACCGCCACAGCCGGAACAAGTTTTACGCTCCCGACGGGCCTCCCGATAAGTGTGGTAATATAGTGAATGTGAATGTAAATAAGAGGTGAGGATAGGAAAAGGAAGAGGAAGGAAAATAGCGCGCGGTCCTTGGCCTGTTTATTAGGGTACTGCTCCAGCATTCACTTCGTGTTGATCGGAGAAACCATCGAAAATCACCGATTACAGTAGCCGGCCACTAGAATTCTCCTCCAGACAGCGGCTGAAAACTACCCGGGAATAGATCGATTTTATTACATTTTTAAAAAATCTACGAATTATTCAGCATCATTCTATGAGATTCAGGTACTTTAATTCTGCTACGATAACTATACAACTCTCAACCAAATGTGATTCGATGATAGGAGATGTATTGGCCCTCGACTACCCGCCGTTTCCGAAGAGCTCGAAAACGTTCGTGTGTCTAGAGAAGACGCTCAGTATTGTGAAAGTGCAATGTACTTTCTGGTCTACGTACTTACGTCTGGCGATCCCTGATATAAAAAAGGGAATTACCTGCATGAAGTAGATTACTTTTCTAGCATATTGTATAGTAACACTTCACAATATTGAAGTTCGTGAAGCTGAAAAAATGACTGACAGCAAAAAATGTCAGAACTTCTGTGGTCAGCGCTAGCGCGTAAACCGTTCAGACCTCCAAAATTGACATTCCCAGGTCTTCTGGACGAACTAGAGGCCCTCAGTATTTGAAAAAGATAGTTCGATTTTTGGGGGACTTTACGTGAAGCCTTAACATTTTCAAACTTTTGATGATTTAGAAGAGGTGCGTGAATATGGCACTTCCATATTGTAGAAAAATCAAATGACAAACACCAAAGTGTTGTCCAAGTTTGCCCCTACCAATAAAACGTTTTGCCCGAGGCACACAACGGCGAAAATCGTAAATCAAAATTTTGGACTTAAAAGTGATTAGCACCCCTACATGCGAAAATCGACATTATGAATGCATAATCGTTTTACGCACATTTGTCCAGTATTTAACATGTTTTACCCAAGTTACATAACGCTGGGAATCGTTCATATGATGATCATTCGGACTAACGCCTAAGCGGAAGGATCAATTATGATATTGTGCATACTATTTCTTAAACGTGTATTCTCGTTTCTCCAAGAAACATTTTTGTTTTCCCAGACACAGAAATGGAGTTAAAAGCGGAAGCGTTTATTCAGAGGGGGCTCTGGCCAGCGCAGTCGCTCATATGATCGTTCGGGCTAAGTCATATGATGAAGTAATAATTATTATATTGTGCATACTATTTCTTAAAAGTGTGTTCTCGTTGGTTTGAGAAACGTTTTAATTTGCCAGGGGAAGAATCAAAAATACAAACGGAATGGTGTATTCAGAGGGGGCTCCTGCCAGCTCATTTGCTCAGATGATCGGTCGGGCTAAGACCTACGCTGAAAGAACAGTTATGATATTGTGCATACTATTTTCTAAAGTGTGTTATCATTTGCCCAAGAAATATTTTCGTTTGCCCAGGCATAGATATGAAATTACAACGAAGCATTTGATTGTGGAATATTCATTTCGACAAAAATCCTACTAATATTTAGGCGCTTGTGTTGTTCACTGGCGGATGAACGGATGGCAAACTGTCAGGCAATAACGGATGGACAGACTGACGTTTAAGAAAACACTTTAACGGTATCAGGGAATGCAAGGCATGATTACGATGAAACCTCAAAATCGATTTCCTGATGCATTTCATAACTTTATGTATACGAGTATTACATTGCTTAGTATGTTCGTATAAACACTTATATACTCTGTATTTTTACCTATATAGTTTGTATATACTAGGTATGTGTACGAGGAAGTAAATGCGGATCATTTTATTGATTTCAAATAATTTATTGATAACTTACTTATAATGAACAAAAATGTATACATGACTGAAAATTATTGCCGCACTAATCAAAAATGTAACCCGTTTTGCTTCTGTTTTCTCTTCATCTCAAGTTTTTAAATTGAGTTTTTAGATGAAAAAGTATTTCTGCGTAATTCGTTGCGTAAGGTCAAGTACCCCAAAAATCAGAATATCCGTTTGAAACTCTCGGGGCCTCTAGTTCGTTCAGATCGACTTGCGAATAATTTTGGAGCAAATCAACTGAACTATTTGCTTCTAAAAGTTCTCCACAAAATTCCAAAAATACTGCAAAGGTCCTTGAATTCTTCTATTCTCTCTGACAAACACACCTATTGTTCGGAAAGAAACTCTCGACTTTGAACTCATCTCTTTTTGATAAGATTGCTTCCGCACTTTTACCATAATTAACAGATATTAATCGCAGACTTCGAGCTCGAGTATGACGGAGGACAGATTTATGCATACCAGATATTTCTTTCTTATTTTATATTCTTCAAAACAGCCCCTTTTTCATTGAGTGATTGATTGATTACTGATTCCGATCAACTAAGGTCATTAGTCCAGTAAGTGCAGTGCATGTTTCTCCTTGGGAGGGGGCGGCGATCTTCGCCGCTGGCTGACGAGATCTGGCGTCGACCTACGTCGGCTCGCGGAGATTTTCCTCAACCAGGTATCTCCCACCAGCGGAGCTCCGCCCCAGCTGGGACAAGCTCTAATCTCCCGACCGGTCCCCCGGCATATGTGGTCGTGTAATGCATGTATCTGTAAGGGTGTGCGAGGGGTGTGTGAGGGGTGAGGAGAGAGGATAAGGAAAGATCGCGCGCGGTCCCGTTTGGAAGAGTACTGCTCCAGTATTCGCCTGATATTGATCGGAGAAACCACGGAAAACTATCGATCAGAGAAGTCGGTCGCTAGAAATGTCCTCCAGTCAGCGAATGAATTTCCATTTTGACAAAACAAATCCTCTTAAGGACTATAGAACTTCTGCATGACACTTGAAAGTCTTGGAGGTACTTACTGGTGGTCTTATCACCCGCGTTATTACAAATTAATCTCTTGAATTTTTCAACTAACGTTAAATATGTGAGAAATAGCGAGTAGTACAAGACTCTACGTAGTCTTTCGAAATTAGAACTGTCGTACTTTTTTTGTTAAATGGCAAAAATGTTATGATTGATTACGTTAGTGCTGTCACTATCCCTTGTATCCTTGGGAGAATGACGGAACGTATTTTTTTAAATATTTTATATCTCTCAGTGGCCAGTAAAATTTTATCCCCACAATGATATTCTCTTTCTACTCATGAATTCTACATCACAAATTCTTTCCTGCTGGGTTGTAGTCAGAGATGAACAGCAGCAAATGCAGCAGAAAAATATCCGAGTAAGTACACGCAGAGGAATCGAATCATAACGTTCGATCTCTCAAATAAAATTGAATTTACAGAGGCAAAATTACAATGCGAACTAAGTCAAATAGAGTTTTTGCTTATCTCATAATTAGGGTTACCATACGTCCTTTTTTCCCCGGATATGTCCTCTTTTTATGTTAAAAAAACCGTCCGGGTGAATTTTACAAGAAAAAAGAAAATGTCCTTTTTTTTGGAAGATGGGAGGTATTACTTTTAAATGCAACCTAGACGTATGATATGTGACGGAGACTGCGCTTTTTTCAACTTATTCGTCTCTCCGATATCATAACATTTGTATAAATAAATGAACTTTAACTTCAACTATCTCACCCAACAACCGCCAAAATCTACTGATCAACTGTACTCCCAAATTCCCTTTACTCCATGAAATGCGACAGTGCTGCCATTAGCTGGTACAACATATTGCGGGTATAGATTCAGTGCTCAGTTGTGTTAATACTGTTCTTCTGGCCTGAGAAGTTAATGCTTGTGGTGCTTATATTTCAAGTATGATGCCAAAAAGACTTAAATACTTAAAGAAAAGTTCAAAGCATTTGTTTCGAGATTCAAAGCAAGGAAAAGTTCTAATTGTTGAGGGAGATTTCATCATCCACCAAATACTTCTGACATAAAAGTGAAAAAGTCCGTATTGATAATTAAGAAGTCCTATTGTAAGATTGTGAAAGTGATGACAATGATTGAAGTGTTTATTCTGTCAGTAGTAGGTATTTTGTCTTTAAGAAAAATAAATTATTGTATTCAATTTTTTTGAGAGCGTAGGCTTCCGCGCCCGGAGTCAGTATTTACTAGGCTGTCCGGGTGACGCCGCGTCCATGGAGAAGGTGCCGACGTTTCGGTCGCCATTCTACGACCTTCCTCAGGGCGTAATGCGCGGAGATGTATTTGTGTATTCTCCGTAATAATATTCGTCCATCGTAGTCGGGGATTTCCCATTTACGCAACACCGTCCACGCCCTGGCCGGACCGCCGTGGAGTGTCCAGGGGTGTGTGAAGTGAGAATATAAGCATGTTCGC
This sequence comes from Gryllus longicercus, assembly GCA_038098605.1. Taxonomy (NCBI): domain Eukaryota; kingdom Metazoa; phylum Arthropoda; class Insecta; order Orthoptera; family Gryllidae; genus Gryllus; species Gryllus longicercus. Next base: position 2,356,011 of record JAZDUA010000225.1, on the reverse strand, counting down.
GCCATCAGCACGCAGAGGGAGCGGCGTGTTGCGGCAACGGGCACGCGTCTCGACCAGTCCCTTGGGCAGGAGGGGGGAACGCGACCTTGGATGTTCTCGGAATTGCGCGCACCGCACACAAAGCACTACGCGCTCTGAATGTTACCTAATGTCAAGATAAATTTGGCAAGAACTGCTTATAATTTCGTATTAAATAATCCCTCAGTCTTCGTGCCGCCACAGTCCGGAATCAACGCGTGAATTTGGTTTTCTCGGTAAGTATTAAGGTAACATAATTGTGTATATGAATTATAGAAATTAATAACATGAAGGGCAATATGCTGCAAACATGCATAGTATTAATACAGCATTACGATATAGCCATTTACTAGTTTGTCAAAACATTATGTAATAAAGCGGGGTAGGTAGGTTTGACCCAATAAGTTAAAGGAGGGCGTAGCCCATTGGTAACAATTATGGCGCTATTTTGCACAGATATGACAGTAGAGTTCATTATAATGCTTCTGTTGCATAGCTGTCACTTTTGTGGAAACCAAACGGAAATGGAAGAACTAAAGAACGCTAAGACTTATTGGATGCACTGGGACCGAAAGATTTACATCGATACTAAAATTTTATTTTCGTTTTTTAACACTTCAATATGCATTAGTAGAGGTAATAGTAGAACTGTCTTTTCTGTAAACAAAAGTACAGTGATTAAGTTTATCACACGCTTATTATTGGATGCAAGTAGGGAGATTTCCCATTTTCAATTCATTTTTTCTCAAATATGTACAATAAACCCTTTTAATATTTATTATTTCTTTTTTAAATATATTTTTCAGTAAACTACATTGTCAGTGAACAATGAAAATGACAATTGTAACTACATTATTATTGTTACTATTAAAATGGGTCGTACATGGTGCGATTTTTCACAGCTAATGTGACAAAGTTTCATTCCAATAATTTACTTTGTTTGACAGTGATTTATACTAATTCATTATTTCATAAACTTATAATTTCCAATATATCGTAGGTCAAATCACATTCACTGTGCGTCAAACCTCAGGAGGTTTGGTCCAGATCTGCATGGTTTATGTAATACAGTTTATGCCAGATTGCAGTAGCTGAAAAGGATTTTTTATAACTATCTTGCTTAAAAAGTTTTTGTTAACAGTAAAGCATGTAACATCACTAATGTAATACAGGAGCGCACATGAATAATCAAATATCTCATACAATGTGGCCTATTTTACCTACTTGTAAAATAAGTAACTTTTGTTAAATTAACTTCTAAAGTAACTTAAATTTTTCCAATAACTACAAAAAATAGATTTTAATGAATTTTCTTGAACACATTTTCTTTTTTAGGAGAAACTTTCATCACCCTGCAGTTTGACTCGCTCATATCAATGTGCTTCTTCTAATACCTACAAACAATGATTGCTCCAAGAAAGTTTCGCAACGATAGTTATTAACTCTTTTCTTTTTCAGTGCTTGAAGTTCTCGTTGGAGAACATGGTCCCACCAACTCTCTCGCACAGAGCACAGAGGTCAAGAAAGCTAATGATACTTCCTTGAAAGTGCCTTCTCTCTCAGGTAAAAGCAGTTATCGATGCACGGTTTTGGAACATCATTACTTCAAATTTAATTAAAAATGATAAGGGAATTTGTCTTCTGTTTTTATTTTCGATTTAATCAAAACTATTGCTCAGACACAAATACAAATTATTGCAAGAAACACTATGGGGATATTTATAATTGCATCAATGATATCAATACCGCATCTTTTCAGAATTTGTAACGTAATATTATTTAATCTTATTACTAATTACTTTACTTATTATTAATTTTAATCTATAACAATTTTATGTTTCCGAGGGTGTTTCGTAAAATCTGAGCAACATGAAGGCAGACACTTGTTTTGTTTTTCATATTATTACTTATGGTTTAAGGATATGTTACCAAAAATGATTTCTTCTCAATAAGCAATAAAAAATTAAATACCGACTGAGTCGATACAAATTGTAGTGGTATTGGAATGACATCTAGCGATGTAAGTTTTCGCGGCGCGCAATTCGGTTTCGCAGTTCAAGAGGTTGGAAGGACAGCAATCGCTCTTGCACATTTCTGCATGCAGTCGGCGCTCACGCACACCCGGACAATCGCACGCCTCGGAACTCCAGATCTGCGGAGGCAAGGATTAAACACCCGTGGCCGCGACGCGCTCCTGGGATGTACGTACGATGGCGCTTAGGAAAAAGTAAAATTGCTCCGTCTCTTACAGGACCGCGGAAGGAACTTTTTTAGAATTTATTTCCTGCCCATTATATTTCAGTTCTCGCTCAGCAGCGGTCACGAGCAGACGTGCTCCGCAGCTCCGCTAGATAGCCGAAGGCTAGCGCTTATCGCAAGTCCGACTGCCCCGGCCGCTACTGGTGCCGGTCCGGGGTCAGAAAAAAGTGCATTTATTTGTGAACAGTGGTGAATTAGGAACGTTTTCAACTTACCGTTCAAATTTACTAGTGATACAGTGGTGACCGCTCTTATTTGTGTACAAAGGTGACTTCATTCTCGTGTGAACAGTGGTGTACCAAGAACTATTGAAAATCAATACCGCCCATATATAGTGAAGTGAATTATGTTAACTGACCACGTCCCCTTCGGGGGACTAATCACACAATCAACAGAAATACTAAATAACCAAGAAAACAGTGAAGCTTTCGTCAACAATAGTACGAACGGATCGACTTTAGAATACAGTGACGCAACACAGAACCTTCAGCAACAGCATCAATTTTTATTGCATGAACATCAACAGCTAAAACAACACTTACAACAATTAGTACAACAGAACCAACAGTTACAATTTCAAATACAGCAATATGTGCGTGAAAAAGAAATCCCAGCCACCGTGCTAGAAGCTACAGCAACTAACGGCCAAGCATCTACAACGCAGGAAACGGCCTCAACCCTGTGCAGCTCATGGCAAACAATCCCGCTGCGTCGACAAAAAAGACGCAATGATGACAACTCTATACGACCCTCTAAGAAGACTAACAGTGAACACGACCCCGTATCATCAAAAAACAGGTATAAACATCTCTCTTGTGATGAAAATTTGGAAGAAACCTCGAAATCTGAGAAAATCAATGATACAACAACCAAGGGCAGCATACAAGAACAAGACAAATATCGAACACCGCCTATTTTCATACCAGGCGTCAGAGTAATATCTGATATGATCAGATCTATTAAAGAAGTCATTAAAGATGAAGACTTCTCATATAAACTTGTCAAAACCTACCAAGATGAAGCCAAAATTACAATGAACAACGTGAATATCGTACCTCAAACACCGGATGTTTATCGAAAGCTTGTTAAACATCTGAATCTAAAAAATATTGCTCATTATACATTTCAGTTAAAACAAGAAAGAGCCTTTCGGGTAGTATTAAAAAATATGCACCCAACAGCAGACGAAACGGAACTTAAAGAAGCTATAGAAGCACAAGGCCACAAAGTAAGACAAATTCATAATATCAAGCATCGTTTAACAAAAGCACCTCTACCAATGTTTTTTGTGGACTTAGAACCTCAAAGTAACAACAAAAAAATATATGACGTCGAATACTTACTACATGCAAAAATAAGTTTTGAACCACCGCGTAAAAAACGAGAAATAGTTCAATGCAAGCGATGTCAGTCCTACGAGCACAGTTTTCGTTATTGTACACTCTTGGAAACATGAAGTTTCGCGTCGAAAATGCCTTGGCGCGATAGGTTGATGGCTCTGGACATCCCTGCTTGCCGACAGCTCTATCTACCGTTTATTTCCGAAACTACGTTCTGTAGATCGTACTATGAAGATTTAATTTATCTTATTGGAGAGAGTTTAAAATATTTTAAAATCCATTGAGAGCAAAATAGTTGTAGCACTGAGGAAAAAGTCTTCCGTGATTCCTGCCAGTAAAACTCAACTGACATAAATTTTTGTAAACGTAATGTTTCTTTCAAGTTTCGTTAATATAAAATGTGTTAGTATAAGAGGGGGACAAGGGCGAAGAATGGCTCAGTATCAAAGTGCTGTTCTAGCACTTTGCGGGTTCGGTTCCCACCCTACGAAGTTGCGGGTTCGGTTCCCACCCTACATAGATATTTTATCCATTCTATAGTGCAATAAAATCCACTAAATTATAACATTTTACATTTGTCGTGACAATTTTATGCATAAAACGGTGAAAATTCGCTGTCGCGAAGAAGGCGAATATTTCAATTGTGGAGAAATTAGAAAATTGATCCATTGTATTAAAAATTTAAAAAATTGAGCATTATGTAGTGTGGAGATAACAATAGTATATGTTAGTCCTGTACCGCTCGAGCCTTTTTATAACGATTTAGTTATCGCAGCGGTGTTTGGACCGCCCGTAACGTTTTGGAGATTTCTAAAAGATTTCAGCCAGCATGAGCAGGACCAATAACACCAAAACATTACATAAATATTTTTTATTGAAAACTAAGCAAAAAGTCCCCAACTCACGTGGAACAATCAAAATATGTAAAAATTAAATGTTGGCCTATAACACTTAATTCAGGGGTCCGGTTTGAAAATGGGACTTCTCCATTCCAGTCTGTTTTGAGAAAAACAAAAAAATGTCATATCAGTTGTTTAAAACATTCTGATGCTAAATGTTTGAGATTAATTCCCTTGGCTAGTGAAAGTCAAAACAATAGAATACGATAATTAAGGAATGTCTAGTCATTACGAAGAAAGTTAAGCTAAAAATTTTAAAAAAACTAATTTTGAAATTTAATTTAAGTATTTTTGTATTTTTTGTGAAAAAGTATTTTTGGTGAAAAAACCTTGTTTTCATTAATTATTTTTACAATAATGTTAATTATTTCATTTCGATTTCAATATATCATGTGAAATTTTTTATCAAATATGAAGATCAGCAGACCGTAACTGCTGACGTTCACAACACTAATCATTTTCAGTATCAGCTTAATCAATACTTAGGCCAGTTTGATTTCTACAGAATGATACATGTTCTGAATTGGAAAGATCGTACTGTGCAACGAAATGAAGATTATGGAAAGATCGCGTTCTGATATTAACACATTATTATTCATAATGCGATCTTTCCATGATCTTCAGGAGCCCTCTGGAGTGAACAAAAAACGCGTTTTGTTACAAATCATTTTATAAAACGACGCGTAATTGCAACGGACCCCTATCGAAAGCAGTATCTAATTTTTCACCATTGGTGAAAATGTTGCGTTTTGAAACTAGACCCCTCAATTCGCCGATTCTCGCAATATTAGAACAATTTTGCATTTATTTCAGTAGAATTGACATTTGATGCATTCGGAGATAACGCTCGGGCATTGCCTGCATCCGTTCGTCATTCGTATTAGTTCCGTGAAAGGAAACAATCTGAATATGTTTTCCGCACCCAATACGGAGGCAGGTATTATAAATAACATCGTCAAGCAACATGAGATATCTTCAGTATTCTTCTAAATGCTTTGAATCCTGTAATAATGCAAAGCCATCTTCTTAGATAAATGAACACATTATTATTATTATTATTATTATTATTATTATTATTATTATTAACATACATTTGAGGAAATCATAGTATAAATATTGGTGAAATATAGGATTGAACAAAAATGCCTAAATTTTTTTGCGCTGGCCAGTGTTAAGAAGGCGCACGACAAGTGTTAAGACTGTTCCTGTAAGTCGCTCCTGAACTATTGAATGCAATCACACTCCACACACGAAATTTGAAAGAAGGCACTATGTGATAAGTATATATATCCCTAATAATACCTGGGCACTGTCACTGGCTAAACTTAGTTGACAGATTTTTCAGGCAAAAGTGTTCAGAAAGCGATCCAAATACCGCCTGCGTGCGCGATGCATAGGTAAATCAAGAAGAAAATGAACATTAATGTATTGCTCTATTATTTTTACTTTTACAAAAATATAATGATTTTTATCTCGTAGAGCGCCAAAACTGACCATGAAAATGCGCTCGTAAAATAAAAAAAATCACCATCAATAGGAAGACAAAAAAAGATACATCAGGAAGGCAATAACGCATCAAGAAAGAATTCTAGCAACTCGAATTCATTTCCAATTTGTTCATTAGGATAAGTTCAATTGTTGTGGGGCAAAAGTATATTCAAAATTTAAACTAAAACAAACCTTATTTTTTTGCCGGGGGATGCACAAACTACATTATTCTTTTTTATTTGTTATATGTTCAACAGTTGTGTGTTCAACAGGGAGTCTCACCAACTACAGGCCATCCCCATAACATCTAAACGGTTCACGATATCGAAATGTAGTTTTCACCCAACAATGTGAAATCATGAGGCAAGTAATGTGCCTTAGGAATATTCTTCAAAATATTGTTAGTTTCCGAGAAATTTAATCATCTTTAATTTTTTAAATGGAACCAAGTATTTATCTCACTAGCAATAGATAGATCATAAATAGATGAATGCAATGATGTAACACATGTTAATGCTTTGATAGTATTTTGAGAAGAAAATTATATTTTCCGCCATGTGATTTTAAATTAAATATATAAGATTTCAACTGTTAATATACAACCCTTTCAACTGTCTCCTTTTGGGAAGGTTGCCTTCGTGGTGCGGGCACTTTTACGGGAAGAGGCCGCGAAGGTCACGTTCGCCAAAAGCGACAGTTGCGACGGCAGCTACAGAACAAATTGCACGTTTAATTTAAAATCTCAATCCATAAACTATAATTTTATGCACAAAACACAATCAAAATATTAGCAATGTTACAGCATTGCATTCCTCTTTTTAAGATCTATCTATTGCTAATGAGAAAAATACATGGTTCCATTTAAAAGTCAAAGATTAAATTTGTCAAAAAGTACAAATATTTCAAACAATATCTCTACACCATATTACTTGCCGCATGATTACGCATAGTTGAGTGAAAATGTAAGCCGATATCGGGAACCGTTTAGAAGTTATGAGGGTTGCCCATAGTTGATAGGACTACCTGTATGCAAGCAATATATATGTATTTCAAAAATTCGTGTTTTAATTCCGTTCGATAGAAGACATGCCATGTATCAACATTATTTGTAATTATCGAAATATGTTAAAGACATTTCAAACGTTCCGAAATTTGGCCCAATAATATTTATGTAACTAATTAAGTTACAAATGTGCTTGTTTGGCTCATTGGTAGAATCGTTTCTTTCTGAACTCTATGCAGCAGGATCGAATCCAGTACATGTCCGTTTCTTTTTTTTTTGTTGTTTTTTGTTTTCTTATCCGTGATTTTTTTGTCAAATGAACTGTATTACAGTACTCTCTCTATTGTGTAAATAAAGTATTATTTTGATTTTAAAACAAAATAACTCTGAAAAGAGCTCTTTATCTTTCTATGAATATTTGTTTTTCATTTTCCAAATGACATATTTGTTAAAATTTTATTCTATTTTTTACATTAATTGTTTATTTATAAATATCTTATTCTAGAAAATGTAAGGAATACATTTATAAGGAATCCAAAACCCCCCAGATTCTACGACCATTCTCATCCTACGTGGGAGAGAATCCACAAGTCTCGCCGCATAGTTTTCACTGTGAGCGACCGCCTCCCAGGCTTCATGGATTAGTTGCCAGAGCGCATCGGCATTGTTAGGTTCCGGATCAGGCCAGTTTTCGGCCATGGTGCGTCTTGTCTCTGCCCAAACATTTTCAATAGGGTTCAGATCTGGTGCACATGGTGGCCAGTCAACAACCTGAAATATCTTGTTTCTCCGCAAAAAACGATTGAACGACAACGAGATGACATCGAGCCCCAAATTGCTACTGAGAAACGACCTGACCCGGGGACTTGCTTTACGTACCGAGAATCATAGCGGCTTCCTTGGGGCCTGAAAACGCGAACGGGTCCATCATTTGCGGAGGAGAATATACTTTCATCAGAGAAAATGATATCAGCCCAGTCTCGATGTAAATTTTCCTCCGCAAATGCCAACCGATAGAGCTGGTGTTCTTCTGTCAGCTTCGGTTTTCGAGCTGCACTTCTGGATCGCAGACCAGCCTCCGAAAGTCTGTTGCGTATTGTTCTGGAGCATCCAGGAAATCTGGTGGTTCTTTGCAGTTGTGAAGAAGTTTGAAAAGGGTTTTCCACCGCTGCTTGTATCAAAACTTCATCTTGGTCAGAATATGAAATACGCCAAAGCCCCGTTCCTAGTTTCCTCCCGGATTCTCCCGTCTCTCGATAACGTTTGAGCCAGTATTGCGCTGTTCTTGCCCCAACGCCATACCGACACGCCGCCTCTGAAACAGAGAGGTGATCCTCTTCTACTAATGCGATAACTCGCTCTCGTGTGGCTTGGCTATGGTGAGCCATGTCGAATAATGAATGCGAAGTAGTTCAATTTGCTTAGCCGCGATTTTTCTTTTCTTACCAAGTGGCAACGCAAGTTCTCGCCCGAACACGGTAGCGAGCGGACGTGCGCCGAGCGCTCTCCTTCACGGGCGACTTCAGTGAGATACGTTTAGCAGAGTACAACTCTACGAGTTCAGTGTACAGTGTGTAGTGACAATGTTTTCAAGTGGCTCCCCCGATACGGGGCAGCACATCGCTAGAGCAGTGGAAGCATTAAATCATCACAGTGAATTCAGTGATATTAATTCAATACCAATGAATGGTCAAGGTGCAAGTGGCCCCGTGGGGCAAAACAGTGATATAATTAACTTACAAATACAACAAAATGCGCAGCAAAAATTAGAGCAACATCAATATTTAATGAATCAGGATTTACAATTGACGCAGATAAATCAACAACAACTACTTATGAGAGATCAAACAGGCTTCTATACAGCACATCACCAGGGCCAGCGCTGGGAACTTCATGGAACGCAACCACAGCAATGGACTCAACAACTACAAGGTCCGGAGTCGTCTGAAACAACCTCAAATAAAACCGTGAGTACCCTAGAGTGGCAACAACCTCGAAAAAGAAAAAAGCACGCCTACAGTGACCAGCCCATACCAACTCCCTCGAATGTTAGTGCGCAAGTGTTTACGCATAAAAATCAATATACAGTATTAGAAGACAAATCAGAAGTTGAAACTCCTAAAAAGCCCCCCATAGATCATAACATACCGCCAATATTCGTGCAAAGTGTTACCAATGTATCGAAATTAATAGAATTTCTTAAACTACAAGTAAAAGACGAGGATTTTACGTACAAAATGTACAGCGAGGATGTAAAAGTGCTACCGAAAACCATTGAAGCTTACAGAGCAATAATTAAGCAACTTGACGAATCCGAGGCCAAATACCACACTTATCAGCCAAAGAAAGATAGAGCATTTCGTGTAGTGCTTCGATACCTGCATCCGTCAGAAAACATAGAAGAAGTAAAAGCTGAACTCAAATCCAAGGGTCACACCGTTCGTAACATGCACAATGTACTTCATCGAGTAAGCAAAAAGCCGCTATCGCTCTTTTTTATACTTAGAACCAAGTGCAAACAATGCAGAAATCTACAATATCAACACACTTGTGAATGTAGAAATAGAATTTGAAGCACCGTACAAAAAGAAAATTCCAGTGCAATGCCATCGCTGTCAAGAGTATGGTCACACGAAGAAATACTGTAAAGCAACTCCAAGGTGCGTGAAATGCGGTGAAGAACACTTCACAGACGAATGCAAAAAAGATGCAAGGCAGCCGGCAACATGCGCGCTATGTTCGCGAAGCCATCCAGCTAACTATAAAGGCTGCCAGGTGTATCAAGATTACGTTAATAAACGTAACAAGCACAGAAAAGAAACAGTCACCATCGACAAGCAGAAACAAAAAGTGCCAAACGCCTCAGATTTCCCTCCCCTCCCAGTTCGCCACTTTCAACCCAATCCCTTCTCTCGTACAGCATCTTCCCCAAACTCAACATACGCTGTACCCTACAATCAAAACCAAACAGATCTCTGCAAAATAATAGAAACCTCATTCCAAAAGTTCGAAAGCATCCTTAAACAACAATCTGAACAAATTGGGGCTTTGCTCAACCTACTGACGTCATTAATATCCAAGATGCATTAAATGGCACCAAGAATTAAAATTATTCTCTGGAACGCAAACGGTTTAATCCAACATCGAAGAGAGCTCGTAACTATTCTCAAAGAAAAATATATAGATATTATGCTAATATCCGAAACTCACTTCACTGAAAAATCCTACTTAAAGATACCGGGATATGATATATATAATACCAAGCACCCGGACGGTACAGCGCATGGAGGAACCGCTATAATAATTCGAAACACAATCAAACATTACGAAATGAACGAATATAAAACTGAAGAAATACAAGCAACATCTGTAATGGTGACAGAAGGTCAAGCTTTACTCACGATAACATCTGTATACTGCCCGCCCAAACATAGAATAACAGAACAAAAATTTGAAGACTTTATAAATACACTAGGAACAAGATTCATAGCTGGAGGCGACTTCAATGCAAAAAAACAGCATTGGGGCTCACGACTCAACACACTACGAGGAAAAAATCTTCTTAAAGTAACAAACAGGCTTAATGTTTCTACTATATCGACTGGTGAACCTACGTACTGGCCCACTGACGTCAATAAGCTTCCTGACCTCCTGGACTTCTACTTAGCAAAAGGTGTGCATCTTGGTACAGTAGAAGTAAAATCTTGCTACGACCTTTCTTCAGACCACACCCCAGTAGAAATGACCATCAGTTCAAATATATCTGAAAGAAACTATCCTCTAAAACTAACAAGTAACAAGACAAACTGGAACAAGTACCGTGATTACGTGAACAATAAACTATCTGCAAACGCACAGCTAGCAACTGAAGAAAACATCGAAGACGCAATACAGCACCTATCTGATACATTACAAGACGCTGACTGGGCCGCAACACCAAGAGAAACAATAAATAAATCGTCAACGTATCCCGCAGAAATAAGACAAAAAGTGGTAGAAAAACGTCGACTCCGACGAATATTCATGACGACACGACAACCAGATGACAAAAGAAAATATAACACAGCAGCCAGACAACTAACACGACAAATTAAGGAATACGAAAACAAATCTTTCTCTAATTACATTCAAGCACTATCACCTACTGCTGAAACTAATTATTCGCTTTGGAAAGCAACTAGAAAACTAAAGCGACCCCAACAGCACATCTCACCAATTCGAAAAGAAGATGGCACGTGGGCAAGAAGCGCAGAAGAAAAGGTCGAATGCTTAGCAAAACACTTTGCTTCAGTTTTCAAACCAGCAGAAAATGTAAGTACTATTGAAAATAAAGTGCTAGAATATTTGGACGTGTCTTTACAGTTATCTCTGCCCATAGAGCATTTCAACTCACGAGAAGTCGAACAAACAATCAAAAAACACACGCATCCTGCAAAGAGTCCAGGGTTTGACCTTATTACTGGCAAGATGTTGCAGGAAATGCCAAGTAAAGGATATGAACTCGTCACAAGCATATTCAACGCGATACTTCGAAATCCTTGTCAATGGAAATACGCTCAAATAATTGCGATCGTGAAACCAGGAAAGACTGCCACGGACGTTAAATCGTACCGACCTATTAGCCTGCTACCAGTCCTATCAAAAGTATTTGAAAAACTTCTCTTGCAGCGCCTCAAGCCTATAATTAAAGAAGTGATCCCTGACTTTCAATTCGGCTTTCGAGAGGGACACTCAACAAAAGAACAGACCCATCGTATTGTAAACACAATTTCTCAAAGCCTGGAAAAAAAGCTATATTGTTCTGCAGCATTCCTAGATATACAGCAAGCATTCGACAAGGTATGGTATGAAGGAATTCTATTTAAAATAAAAAAAAACTTCTCCCGCACTCCTACTATTTACTTCTCAAATCATATCTTTGCGATCGCCTATTTCAAGTGAAATATCAGGACGCTCTATCGGAATTCCAACCTATTTCTGCAGGAGTGCCACAAGGAAGTATTCTTGGACCTTTTTTATATCTTATATCAACTTCAGACTTACCAACTACAGAAATAACTACAATAGCCACCTTTGCTGACGACACAGCTATTCTTTCTGCAAATGAAGACCCCTCCTGCGCATCACAACATCTTCAAGAACATCTAAACAAAATCGAAGATTGGAGTCATCGTTGGCGAGTCACCGTAAATGAAACAAAATCAAAACATATAACATTTTCACTAAGAAAAGAAAACTGCCCAAAAGTAAAACTAAACAACACAGAACTCCACGAAGCTGATACAATCAAATATCTTGGACTGCATTTGGATAGACGCCTGACTTGGAAAACCCACATCAAAACTAAGAGAAAAGAAGCGCAACTTAAAGTCCTCAAATTGTCATGGCTAATAAACAGACAATCAACGCTGTCCTTGCATAACAAAGTACAGATTTATAAAACTATAATCAAACCAACATGGACCTATGGTATTGAATTGTGGGGCTCTTCCAGTAAATCGAATCTAGAAATTCTAAAAAGATTCGAAGCTAAAACACTAAGAAAACTATGCAACGCATGATGGTACGTGACAAACAAGACGATATACAGAGACCTCGACATCATCCCACTGGAGGAAGTAATCGCCACGAAGAGCCTAGCATACCAGAGAAGATTGTACAACCACCCAAATCACCTCTCAACAAGCCTTCTAGATAACAGTGAGCATGTGTGTAGACTGAGGAGAGAGAGTATTTTAGATTTGCCATACCGATTTTGTGAATGAAATTTTTCAATGTCATAAAATGTTCACGTCTGAAATGTATCTGTTGACACCATTTGCTTATTGTTCCGATAGGAACAGATTGTAAATTATGCAGAAAATAAAATAAATAAATAAAAGTGGCAACGCTGCAGAGCCCCTTCTCTCCTTTTGACCTGCAGTCGAAAACACGGCAGTGCTGCGAAGGTCAGATTCAAGTCGGTAGTACCGTGAGGCTTACGAGAGAAAATCGATAATCTCTCTCAACAAAATAAATGTGTTTATTTGACTGTGTTATGAACGAGAATATTGTAGCAAGCAAAATGACATCGCTAATATGGGTAATTGGCAGTCTGATGTTCAACTAGAAGCAGTCATATTTTGCGTTAATTTTTGGTAGAAATTGTTTTTGAAATGAAAAAAATCGCTATTTTCTGCCATTATTTGTTATTTACAATCTGTATTATATTTTTTGTGCATAAAAAACGTTCAATACACATAATGGATTTCTACTTACATCTGAAACAAGATGTTTGTATGATATTGTAATGAACTTCAATAGCATGACAAAGTCTAGGAATATTTTCCCTTCAAAATTCGTTTTCGGCAAATTGTATTTTGAATTTTCTTTACTTCACAGCTACTAAATCTCAATACCCACATAACTAGGGCCTCCCACATGAAGGCAAGGGATCTCAGAAATATTCATCATCAGAATCAATGAGCCACATTTATCATCAAAACCATTTTATTTACTTCAGTGTAGACATTGGATTTCAAAGCCTTGTCACACTAAGAATTATTGTAATTACAGAACATCAACAGTTCCATCATCTTTATTCACATTATATATCAATAGCATAAGGGAGTCTATGCACAGAATTTTTTAAATTTATTTATATATAGTAGTATAGTAGAAATAAAAGTTATATCAAAGCAAACAAGAGATGTCCAAACGGGATTTAATGAATTATTTACAGATACAAACACAAGTCACATTTTCTTGTCAGTATATCACTATAATTTTTTGATATTGTTAAACGAATTGTCTTTCCGAGCTTTTAGGAGTTCCATTTCATGGTTTTATTCGAGTAAAAATGAAAATAATACGCAATATTTTAATGTTCTTTTTATTCGCAATTTAAGATTATTATCTATGATTATAGAAGCTTATTTTATTTTGGCCTCTTACGAGTATTACCGCATTTTGAGAATTGCTTGTTTGCATTCCTTATTCGCAATCGAGAATTTTGCTTAAATTATGCATAACATTGACACGACATATTTAGCATGTTGTAATTTAGTGGATTATATGGCACTGTAGAATGAATAAAATATCTACGTAGACTGGGAACCGAACCCGCTACTTCACGAGTTCTAGAACACCACTTCGACACTGAGCCATTCTTTCGCCCTTCTAATACACCTCTTATAACAACACATTTTATATTAACGAAACTTTAAAGCAAAATCACGTTTACCAAAGTTAATGTCAGTTCTGTTTTACTGGCAGGAATCACGAAAGTCTTTTTCCTCTGTACTGTTACTATTTCGCTCTCAACGGTCATTAAAGTATTTTATACGCTCTCCAATAAAATAAATTTAATTATAGTTCGATCTACAGAACGTAGTTTCGAAAATAAACGTTAGATAGCGCTGTCGGCAAGCAGGGATTCCAAGAGTGTATGCTTCCGTATAGCTGCGTCAAATGTGGAAAGAATCACGATAGTCGAACCTGTACTAAAACGAGAGACACACCAGCTACATGTGCTCTATGTAGCCGTGACCATCCAGCAAATTATAAAGGCTGCGAAGTCTATCAAAAAATTCGTAACAGCAAGTATCCTAGTCAAAGTCAACACTGTAGAAATGCTACGCAAAACATAACTGAAGGTAACAATTCAAGTTCACTAACAAGTAATCAAACCATAGGAACAGAGCTCACATATGCACAAATGGCCCAACATTCGCAAATCAATAATCAAAATGTGTCGTATGAAAATAGTCTGATATCCATAATGCAAGAATCATTTAAAAAATTCGAGTCCATCTTAGCAAAGCAAGCTGAACAAATCTCCAGCCTAATTAATATCATGACTGCAATAATGAAGAAACTATAAGTAATTTACTGCGAAGTGTCTCCTGGAATGCCAACGGAATACTTCAACATCGAAGAGAGTTAGAAGTGTTTCTACATCAAACTCCTAGTGTCTGAAACACATTTTACCGAAAGAAGCTATCTACGTATATCTGACTACGAAGTATATTGCACAAATCATCCAGATGGGACAGCTCATGGAGGCACAGCAGTAATAATTAAAACAAGAATCAGACATAATATGTACAAAGATAATGCTAAAGACTATCTGCAAGCAACCTCTATACAAGTATACGATAAGTTCGGTCCGCTCGTTATTTCAGCTATATACTCCCCTCCAAAACACAAGATAACCACCGATCAGTATATCAAGTTTTTTAGAACGCTCGGCACAAGGTTCATTGCTGGAGGAGACTACAATGCTAAAAATCAACTATGGGGATCAAGACTGGTAACTACAAGAGGTCGCGCTTTAGAAGGAGCCATCTCTTCACTAAAACTCCAAACAATTTCAGCAGGAAATCCCACATACTGGCCAACGGATGGTAACAAGGTACCTGATGTCTTGGATATCTTCGTCACAAAGGGAATGGCACAGACCTATCACACAATAGAACCGTCTTTTGATCTTTCGTCTGATCATTCTCCAGAAATACTGACAATCAGTTCTTCTGAAATCAAAAAGAAAGAAAACATATACCTTACAAACAGAAAAACGAACTGGGAAGAATACAGCAACTGGCTTTACCATAACACCACTGCCAAAGTCCGTCTAAAATGTCCAGAAGATATCGACGATGCTGTTGAATACTTAATACAACACATTCAACAGGCAGCCGTATATGCAACTCCAGAAATGAGAGTGTTTGAAAAAAATAAATACCCATCAGAAATACTAAAAATGATTAAAGAGAAAAGACAGATGAAGATGACCTGGCAACGCACTCATCACCCGGACGACAAACGAATACTCAACAGAACTTCCCGCCTCTTATCAAGAAAATTACAAGAAATTCATTCGGAGGAAATGAAGGAAAGAATAGAAAAGTTGTCACCCTCAAAAGCTACAGATTACTCCTTATGGAAAATTACTAAAAAATTAAAAAGGCCTACAAAACATGTCCCCCCTCTTCGTAAAACCGATGGAAGCTGGGCTAGAACGGAAAACGATAAGGCAGAAGAATTTGCAAAATATTTTGCAAAAACATTTCAACCACACCCCTCAGCACTACTCACAGAAGAAAAAGAAATCATAGAATTCCTGGAATGTCCCCATCAAATGTCGCCACCAATTAAATTCTTCTCAACAAAAGAAGTCACAGCAGGGCTGAAACTACTACCAAATCATAAGGCTCCTGGACATGATCGTATTACAGGGGAAATGCTTAAAAAACTGCCTAAGAAACTCATTGCCCTTGTAACATCCATTTTCAATGGAATAATACGCATCGGACACTATCCTTCGCAGTGGAAACTGGCACAATTAATTGTAATCGCAAAACCAGGAAAACAGCTACAAGATGTTTCCTCGTACAGACCAATAAGTTTATTACCTTCTTTGTCTAAGGTATTCGAAAAACTATTACTATTTCGCATATATCCATTACTTAAAGAAAATGACGTAATTCCAGACCATCAGTTCGGTTTTAGAAATCGTCATTCTACAATAGAACAAATTCATAGAATAGTCGACACCATCAACGGAGCTCTAGAAAATAAAATGTATTGTTCCGCCTTGTTTCTAGATATCGCGCAAGCGTTCGACAAAGTGTGTCATCAAGGCTTGCTATATAAAGTCAAGAAATGTCTGCCGCATCCATACTATAATATACTTCGATCCTTTATTTCAGATCGATTTTTTCAAATAAAATTCGGAGATGAAATGACACCGTTTCATCCAGTATTATCAGGAGTGCCACAGGGGAGCATCCTTGGACCAGTGCTGTACACGCTGTACACCGGTGACTTACCTCAGTCCCCAGATGTCACCACTGCAACATATGCAGATGACACAGCCCTGCTAGCTTCGCACGAAAACCAAGAAACGGCAACAAAAACATTGAAAGAGCACCTCGAGCTTATAAACGAATGGTGTAAACTCTGGAGAATAAGAATGAATGAAACAAAGTCCAAATGTATAACATTTACCCTCAGACGAACAAGAAATACAAGAATAGAAATAAACGGAAAACTAATTGAAAATGTAGACACCGTCAAATATCTCGGACTACATCTCGACAAAAAGCTAACCTGGAAGAAACATATTTCAATTAAAAGAAAGGAAGCAGAACTGAAATGTAGACAAATGATATGGTTAATAGGAAGAAAATCTTGTTTAAGTCTAGGAAACAAAATTTTACTTTACAAAACAATACTCAAACCTATCTGGTCTTATGGAATTGAACTCTGGGGAACAGCATCACATTCAAATATAGAAATAATTCAAAGATTTCAATCCAAATGTCTCAGACTATTAAGCAATGCTCCCTGGTTTGTATCAAACGCCACTCTACATAAAGATATCAATATCACCACTGTCAAAGAGGAAATCACTCTCAAATCTCACAAATACCAACACAGACTCGAAAATCATATTAATCATCTGGCCATAAACATCTTAGATAACAGCACAATGACAAGAAGTTTGAAAAGAGTACATTCTCTTGATCTGGACCACAAATATAAATAATATTTTTCTTTTAAAATAATTGTTACTGTAGATATATTTTTTTTGTCACAATGCTTGCACTATTGTATGTTTGTTTTTGTGTTATTGTTATTTCAATGTGATGTTGTTTATTGTTGTTCTTGTTTGTTTGTCTTTTTTTTCTCTCTCTGAACTGGACAATTAGTTTAAAACCATTTTTAGAAAGAACCAGAATTGTATGGTTTCTTTACATGTCAATAATATATGTACAATTGTATTTGCCGAATGTTCGAGTAGAGCAAATTGCAACTAAAGCAGATGTTAGAAAAAAAATTCCTGCCCGTTAGGCTCTCCAGGCCTTTCGAGGGTTATTATTTACAAAATATGCATAACATGAAGAACATAACAGTTTCTTTCAGTTACATCAAGGAACAAGTGCACAAGTACTTGCTACATACAGTTTCCATTTATATTTAATTCAACAATACAGCATTGAGCAAAATACCGCACTTGTAAATTATATATATATATATATATATATATATATATATATATATATAGAGAGAGAGAGAGAGAGAGAGAGAGAAAACAGACCGGCACTAGAAAGAATGTTCTGAACAAGCTTTGTAATCTCAAGGGCAGGATCTTTAGGGGTATGAGAAAGATTTACATCCAGACACAGAATTAGGGAAAAACATTGCGTATATTCTCCAGAATATGACACATACATCAGCAGTGACAAAGAATACAATAAAATCCCAAATATATAATTGCACATAACTATCCAATACGAAATCCAAAAAAATACTGTTCATTCCCTTTAAAAATAGTTATTGTTTACTCCTCTGGTTCGAGTATTACGTCCTAATTCACTACTATGTTACAACAAATACCCGTGCACGGTAACTATTGCTTGGCCACCACCGTCTAAACAACAAATATTAACTCCGTGACTGAGGAGTGCAACAAACTTATATCCACTTGCTAAACAGAATCTTAGGTTTTAAGCAGAACACGTTATTGAAAGGCTTACTTACTACAATTATTTACAGTTAAATTCTCATCGTCACGATTACACAAAATTGAGGAACAATGATTAACACAGCTTTTCACGTTGCATTTATCATTAGAATGAACTGTATTACCGGCGTACAAGGTTCTTTCAATTGCTTTGCCGTTATCTAGATTTTACGTGAATATGCAAATAACAATCGCAGCCTTTCTGCTGCCACGCTAACGTTCAAGTCTCTGTCAGCTCCCAATTATTTTACAAAATGTCTGTTACCTTGACGGGCGCTCAATGCGCAGCTTGCAAACCGTTTGGCGGTGCCGTCGTTTGACCTTGGCCCACTTCCGGCTGCCAGGTAGCTTCGTCGCTTCCTCGCAGACCAGCCGTCCGCGATGTCGCTCGAAGACGCAGTCTTCCCTCTCTCCTGCCACCAGATCCACATCCGATCTTCTTTCGTCTCGCCTCTTGACGACTTTCGGCACCGGAATCTTCGCCTCTGCTTCTTTCTTCGCCCTCTTCCTACGCGGCACGCCAACGCGTATTTCAAAGTCCTCACGCGTGTTTGCGAACGGCGTATCGGTTTTCTGGTGTTCTTTACAACACTTCTTAATCGTGTAGCTAATTGCACAGTTCTACTCACGCCTCTCGACAGTTCACAGTTCTCATTTTCGCGGCCCCTATTCCGCCTCGTATTAGCTATTCCACTACTTTCCACAGTATACTATGCAATATTCCACTTTGCCTAGTTAATCACAGTTCAGAAGACTGATTCTTCCGCTATCACACTATTCTTTCGCCTGAACAATTACTTCGCACCGTCCTTCCTACAAAATTGCGTCTCACAATCTGCACATCTAGCTCTTTACGCACGTCCGAACTCTTCGACGTCCCTTACAAAAGAAAACTACCCTCTCTAATTACTACCGCTCTGGCTGAGCGCACTGGACCTCTCACCTCGGCGTCTCGTTCAGAAAGAAGTTCTTACTAGCGCTGTCCCATGACAAGGTGTTGACTCCGCCCTACCGGCCCTCGCTCACCGCACTCGGCGTCTCGTGCAGGTTGCTCCTCTATTTATAAGTAGTGTGACGAACCCGTCCGCCTTTTCCGTGAGCTGGAAGTTCGCCGCCGTCGCGTCAAGGGCAGCAACGAACAGATAGCGCTGTTTCGTTAGTAATTTATTCGGCTCGCCTGTGCTCCGGTGATCTTCTCTGGATTCGCCTACGCTTTGTGGGTGTTGTGGGGTTTTGGAGCTTCTCTCAAACGCCACAATATATATATATATATATATATATATATATATATATATATAAAATTACGTATAGTGTTTATAACCTCACCAGCAATTCATGTCAGCTTTAAGCAATCTTTTGGAAAGCGTGACAATATCCTGGATGGTGCATAAGCTGTACGGCCAAGGTTGGTTCTTTTCTAGAACTATCTTGAAGGGTTAAATACATTTTAGTATATATACATAGTTTATTTATGCAAACTTTAATGCAACTAATGTTTAAATCCCTTTAGATTTGTGCATCAGGAATATACCAGGGAGCTTTGATAACCAATCTTAGGAGTTTTTTTGGATAATTTCTAATTTATATACTAAAGCGTCTCCCCATACTGAGCACGCATAGGTGAGCGTCTGGTAAATTATAAATTTATAAATTGTTACTCCGTTTTATATTCTTAATACTGAGTTTTTATTTATTAATGGGTAATTTGGATTATATTTGCATACGTTTTGTTTGCAATATCTACTATGTGGCTCTTCCATGTTAATCTCCAATCTAATTTGACTCCTAGGTTTTTGATGGGTTGGTTATTTTGTTGTCAGAAATTCGGACTCTTAAAACTGGATGGCTCATAAATATTTTAAGAAAATTTTAGCTTGTGATTTGTTTGGGATTATGTGGATTCTCCATTTATCAGTCCATTTAATTAAGGTATTTAAATCATTTTGTAGGTATTCCAGGGCAATAGTCAGTTCTCCATGTTGTAAAAGGATGGCAGTGTCATCTGCGATCAAAAATTCTTCGGTATCCATTAATTACGGAAAATCGGCAAGGTAAATTTTGAATAAAGTTGCTGACAATGGTGAACCTTGTGGAACCCCAGCTGAGACTATTTATCCCATATATGGTCGTGTATTTTAATATTAAATGATCTGTTTAGCAAGAAATGTTCAATTATATACTGAAGATATTTGGGAATGCCTAGTTAGCGGTATTTCTATTTTAGTCATGTGTGTCAGACACTTTTGAACGCTTTAGTTAATCTAAAAATATAGCTGCCGTGTACTTTTTATGAAAGTGCTTCGTAATCAAATCCTTAACTCTTAAAATTTTTTGTTCAGTCGAGTGGTTTGCTTTAAGCCGAACTAGGCATCAGGTATGGCCTTTGTAGCTTATAAAAATTTATTTAAACGAAATTAAATTAGTATATCAGACTCTACGGTAACGGTTACTATGGTAATAGTACGTGAAAACTGCATTGCAATAACTTCAACCGTTCAAAAATTATATGAAATGCTAAAGTTATGTGACCAATCCTGTATATTAAAAACTGGTATCTTGAATTTGTCAATTGAATGGAACTGCGTTTCCGTAATGCAAGCTATTTGTATTTCGTGGAAAAACAAACTTTCTAAATACAGTATGTCCAGGGAGGAAACGTCGAAATTTCCAAAATAAGCTCTTAAGATAGTTTTAAGCATATTTTGTCTAATAAACTCCTTGGGTATTCCGAATAACTGAACCGCAATAAGCAATCAAAAGTTGGTTTGAAGAAATACTTTCTATGCAAAACTTTGCATTTCATAAACATATAAACACTCCAGAAATATGTAATTTGTTTAATATTTATAAAAGATATGAACATTTTGTTCAGAAAGAAAACACAGAAATAAAAAAGCACCCACTTTACACATTTTGACTGCTTCTTTATTTCTGTGATAACTGTATTGTGTAAATGTGTATGTGTAAATTTAGAGCCTACCATTACAAACAAATAATGAACGTTGTTTACATACGACTGTTTTCATGCCCTTTCTCACTTTCCCGGGATGCATTTGCGACCACCTTTCTCTTTTTTTAATTTGTTGCGTCGTCATTAACGCAACGCGTCTCTTGAACCCTGTTGGCCGTTGAGAGCTTACATGGAGTTATCCGCCTTTACTATCTGGGTCAAGTCACGCCTCGTTGCAGTCAGTCAGTGCCTTTTATCCCTTCGCCAGGGCTCGACGCCCTTTAGATCCCGGGGTTCCTAGCCGGTCACCCAACCTGGAACCCGCGAGTCTCCAATTACGCTTAACCTTCGGACGTCACGGAGCGTAGTAAATGAATTCGTCTAGCGACGACGACTGGACTTGGACAAATGTCATATCTTATCATGATAATTTTCTTTTCTACAACTTCTGCTTCTGGTATTTGTTCTGAGTACTAATATTGTGCTATTTTAGCTATCAACTCTCCTGGCAATTCGGTAGGTATTGATCTCAGTAATATTGAGTCAGTATAAACCATAGGCGAATTCGATTCTTGTCTGCAATTCTTGTTTCTAGCCATTCCTGAAAATATCAATAATGTTTTATCCTCCTAAAGGTTGATAGAGCCTATTTGGTTTGTGCCACAGAAAATACAGATTATCGCTAAGTCTCTGTGAGCAATGCGTCGGTCGGTTCTGCTTGTCAACAGGGTTCCTATGTAGGAGGGCGCACGGAAGCTTTGTGACCCCAGCGACAGCCCGCAATCATGTGACGAGTAATGGACTTTGCAGATAAATTATTAGGAGAAAGGCACTGAAGATCACAAGACTATGCGATTTTTTTAACGTCTACATGAAACAATAAAGCCTGGGTTCCCAATTCTCCCATGCGACCCCTCCCGGGTTAAAGTTTAGATGCTCTATAACATTGATATGAAATTCCAAACTTTCTCAGAGTAGCATTCATTTTGCAGAAATTTCGCTGGCAAGTGAAGAAGGCATTAGCAACATCAGATCCTGTGACATACCACATCCTGCGACATGTGAGTCGATTGAGGAGTTCCCAAAAGAAAGCTCTCAACCTTCTCTCATATTGCAGCTGCGTGTTTTACTTCACCGAAACTATCTCATATATATACGTGATCCGGTGAGTAAATGCGATTTAATAATAATTTTTCTTATGAAATAGCATACAGTACCCATGTGAATAATATTTACATTATTTGTTTTTATTCTTTAGTTCCTAACACAGACTCGAATTGTAATGCATGCAATGATTGGGTTATTCATCGGAATGCTTTATTATGATATTGGAAATGATGCTGCATACGTAATGGATAATTTTGGCTTCCTGTACTTTTGTATAATGTTTATCCAGTTCACGGCATTTTCTTCAAAACTTTTATCCTGTAAGTAAGACAGTCCCTTTAATTCTCACGAAGAAGAGTATAATTTTTAATTCTTAATGAAAACAACGAAGTAAATATTCTTTTTTGTTCTGATGGGAAATGTATTCACATATTTTACAGCGCTTAAGTTGCATGGATACTAATACACCGTGCAACAAAAAAACTCGTGGTTGCTCTCTGAAGATTCTTATTTTACATTGATATACAACTAAAATTGAATTGAAATCAACCAGCCGTTTTACCAGATCAAGTACTATGCCTTTTTAAAAGTACTTTAAGCTTTTAAATTTCATTTAAAGCCACCTCGTAAGTACAATAAAACAAATTCTTTCACATTATTTTCACGAACATTGGAACGGCTAATTCGTCTTCCTGAGACTATAAATAGGACCAGAACTAACCAATATTATGAAAATTAAAAAAAGAAATCATTTTGAAACGTTGTTTCAAACACTAGTAAACTAATCGCGAAAATTCGTGGTTTTGAAGTCAATTAATATATATTAATTTACAAGTAACAATAACTTTTTTCAAATTTGTAGTATCCTTGGGATTTATGACAATAAAAAAACTACTGTAAAAAGTGTATTCCTAACGTGTAAAGCTACAACCCACAGCGTTTGGCATACCAATGCATATCCCTCACGAGTTGCTTGCAATGAGGTGCATTAAGGGAATGATATTGATGCTCTACATCATGGTACGCTCTTTTATACTACAGATGGAATAATTTTAGTTATTAATAGTTTAGTTACACCACAATCCAAGAAAATAGAATGTAAAATCAGACAGGAAGTACGGGTGAAATATTCTCGACTGGCGTACACTAATAAATGCAGCAGACATAAAATAAACATAGGTATCTGGAAAGTCGTGAAAAGAAAATGCCTGAAAAATAATGGTAAGGAAAGTACCACGCGAAAAGGCGCTATCAAAGTGCAAAACAGCCTTCTGCCGAGGTAGGAGGAATAAGGGTATAACATTGTTAACCATATGTGAGTGTACCTCTTTACTAATAGTTAATGATTTAATTTGCAGGTCATTTAATGTAAATGCAAATATGGAGGTTGATTGAACACTGTCAGTTTTATCTATATTTGTATTTTTTAATAGTATTGGAATCTCAACAATATGATCTCGAATTTTCTTCTTTTAAAATACGGTACGTGTTTAAAGTTTCTTTTGACCTGTAACTTCGTTCCTCCTTACGGATTACGGTATTTTAGTGCTTTTTCAAAGATGGTTACGATTGGTGCTAGTGGCGAGACCATACTCGCAATTTTGTACTTGAAAATCGAGATGTTTATAGGAGTCGATGGCAAATAAATGGATGGATGGAAGGAAGGACGTATGTTGCACGTACAACTGTCAGACAAAAACCGTCTTAGCTAAAACTCGGTAAACACACCAGAAATAATATCTAGTTGCTCCATTCTAGTGATCACTAAAATATTTTAATTGAGGAAGGGGGAGGGGCTTTACCTGAATCCTCTGTGACGTATTCAATTTGTTTTAATGGCTGCAAATGTTTTCTTTAAATTCTCTGTGCGAATAGAGGAAAGTACAAAGTATGGTACAAATGCGATTGTCATTAAAATCTCTGAAATTGTGAAAATTTCAAATGTGCAAATATTGTTCGACTGTGTCTTACACCTCCAAAATTCCAGAGATTTATTACTCAAAATCAATTTTAGACCTCTAAATGATGCCGTGCACATTTGTAAAAAATATGAGTAGTTGTTGACTAACAACATTAATTGTACGAAGACGACATTTTTCGGCATGCCGCACAATCTTCCTAGTTTTTATTTACATAGGGACACCGTAGAGTTCACATGAGGTATCTGTTCATTCCACAACCGTAAAAATTGGACACAGACTCACATTTTAACGGCTATCAAGTGCACATCTCATACGAACTCTACGTGGAGACTTATGAGCATATAATTCTCCCCATAGCACGTCACACATTAGTTTTTAACTGATTTTGACGTAACTAATTAACTAACTAACTAACTAAATAAATAAATAAATAAATAAATAAATAAATAAATTAAATGAGAGCTGAGAGCGAATACAAGCATTTAGGTTACAATTTTCTTTTATTCGTGATCATCTTAGGTAGATAGGGGAGAACTATTAATTCATTCAGTTGTAAATTAGCAATATATTTATTTAACTTTACAAATTTCATAATTTCTTCTATTACAGTGGAAAAGGATGTATCATCATTAAAATACCTTTTCCCCTGTAACTGCTACATACTAAACTATAATAACATAGACATCTGAATAATCATAAAATTATTGAGTGTAGTCGTTCAATACAGTTGTTTGACTTATAGCTTATAGCCTTTATGCTCTTTCGCTGAAGTTTTTGACGAAATATATCCCACCAACATTTATTCCTTTATTGTAAAATAGTGGTTTTGTTAGTTTAATGGTTATTCTTGGCAGCCATTGAATTGTGTTGAAGTTATTTTTAAAAAATGATAATGATTTACTGTTTTATCTTGATTTAAACAGTTGTGCAGCGTTTGATGAAATATATGAATTAGTATGCGAAACGTTGATATTGTAAGTTTTCTGGCGTGTGGTGAATGAATTTGTTACTGGAGTTTTGATTACCGTGAAACCTATGGACACTACAAAATTGAAAACATAAAACAGACAGAATTTGAAAATATAAGAAAATACATAGATAATCTTACATAATTACATAAAAATATCGTTTTCCGAATAACGTGCTCGTTATTTGGATTGTACATGTAGTTGTGGATTTTGTGATTAAATATACCTTGGGAAGTGATAAATGGAAAACTACTAAGAGATCGTGACAAATATTATTAATTTTTAGAGAGAAATGGAAGTTAACATCTTGTTAAAGAAAAATTTGGTCACTTTTAGCAATGTGCATAGATTTTTGTGGTCTTACAGAGTTTTAAGTGATTTTTTAAATGATTATCCCATACAAATATTGTAATATCGTATTTACTATTCCTTGCTTATATTGAAAATCTCAAAAACAAAAATTTGCCTTCCTATGTTTGTAAAACATTCTGAAAGAATTTGTAATGGCTGGTATCTGTACATTTTAGTTGTACATTACTGAACAATAATAATTTTTCATGTGTGCAATCATAACTTTCTCTTTATTTCCTCGCCTACTACACTCTTACGTAGTAAATCGAAAGTATTGTAATGCCGAGGCGGATAGTGGCGTTTTTAATCAGAAATGCTCGCAATGTGAAACCATGATATCGAAAAAGTGGATTAATTTTGTTCCTATATTTAGAAAAATTACTGTCTCTAACGTGACGTGTGTCAGAATCTGCGCTTTGTGGGTCCTTGGTACCAAAACGAGTGGAGCTACAACATCACATACTTTCTCACTTTTTTGTAACTAAAGCAATTTTCGAAAATTTAGAGCATTCAACGAAAATGAAAACTGCTGTATTTTTATGAGCGAACCTTTTTCTATTTGGAGGCAAAAAAGGAACAAATTGGAGCCGCTATTGAGAATTTTTTGTTATAGCGTTTACTTCAAGTAAAAATTTTGCAAAAGTGTTCAACACTACCGCTTATATCATGAAATCGATTTTCTTTCAAATTGATGTTTCTTGGGAGACCAGAGGGATGAAGTCCAGGCCTAGCGAGTTTGAAACGCATATTACATTTTTAAGGGTATTTTACATGAAGCCATTATATTTTCAGAATTTTATCAAAAGGGGCCCCAAATTTGAGAATTAATTGTTTTTCTCGGATGCAAAGAATAGTTTTAAAAATAGCGCTGTTCCATTTTCGTTGAATTCTCTTAACTTTCGAAAATTACAAATAATGCCAGAAAACGTGCTAGCGTAGCACCAGTCACCACATTCTCGTCTACCACGTACGTATGCTGTGAGAAAGTATTGTAATGATACAACAAAAAATTATATTTACATAAAAACTCATTTTGAGAATTGGGTTGTGTTGTCAGGAACCACTTTTTGTTGGTCCTTGATAGAGAAACATTGGTTTCTGCAAAACGTCTATGTGGTCGTCCTTGTAACGACATATTTGCCTCTAAATAATTTACATTTTCTCCAAAATTGATATTCCCCAATCGATCTGGCTGAACTCAGTCGCTGAGAATTTGAAACGGATATTTTAATTTTGGGATAAATTACTTGAGGCCTAAAAAACTTTTTCAAAAATTTTCCAAAAATGAATCCAAGTTTTTGCACTAACTTTTTTAATATCAAACTACAATTATAAACAAACTACAATTAAAATCAAACTACAATTATAAACTGGTACAGATCCGATTTTCAGTATTCTCTCTAATTTTGGCAAAGATTACAAAACTCCAAAATTTCTGTCCGCGTCTTCCTACAACTAAATCGAAGATAGAGATTTTTATACATTTTAATTTTTTACTTTCTCGTTCTTCCTAAGAAGAGAAAGTATTGTAATGGTACGACGGAAGACGAGTATTTGATAGAAAAACTTTTATTGACAACGAATTTTTGACAAAAAAATACAAAAATCGATCAATCTTGTTTCTATATATAGTAAATTACTTCCTCTAACACGTTCTGTATTCAGAATCCATGTTTTGTGAGTCCTTGATACCGAAAAATCGATTGACGGCAAAACCTCTGTCTGAGGTCAACGCCACGCCTAAACCGTTCAACCGATTTTCTCCAAAATTGATGTTCCTCGATATAAGTGAACTCAAGGACCTTCGAGTTTGAAACGGATATTTTAATTTTTGAGGGTATGTTAGATAAAGCCTCAACAAAGATTTCAAAATTTTCTCAAAAATGGCCCAAATTTGTTTGATTGAACTTTGTCCTCGAATAGCGTAAAGGACGCATAAGAGAATAGTAAGTCGTTATTTTTGTCGGAATCCCAGAGTTTAAATTTTCCGCCCCTTCTTACAACTACGATATTAAAGACAGATTTTGAAATAAAGTTCAATGTACGAATTTTCGCAAATATGAGTAGTTTTTTACGTGATTTTGCGTGAAATATGTACAAGTAATGCCTTAATTTTTATAAATATTTTCTCTCAAAAACCCACTTCAAATTTTTCCTTTAAATTTTCCCCCTCGTGTGTATCAAAAACGGTAAAAAAAGTTGGTACTAGAGTCATTTCCGCCAAACTCTGAAATTTCGAAAATTGAAAAATGTTAACATTTTAAAACTACAAAATTGAAGATAGAGATGTTTACCTTAAACAAAATCTCTTCTAAAAATCAGCGGTTTAAAAAGGCCTCACAAAGGAAACAATGTGAAACGGTGACTTGTCAGACCAGGGAATGTGTTTCTAGTCATCAACAGTCCAATATCGGTTTTGACAGGCCTGGCGAGGCGTAAAGCTTTGTGTAAAGGGTACACAAGGGGGCCTTTGACTCCGAAACCCCATATCGATAACTTCTCGTTGAATGTTTCTCACGCTGACACTTGCTGATGGCCTTGCTTTGAAATCTGCAGTAATTTGCGAAAGGACTGCATTTCTGTCACGTGTAATGATTTTTCTCAGTCGTCGTCGGTCCCGTTCTTGCACGATCTTTTTGCGGCAACAGCGATGCCAGAGGTCGATGTTTTACCGGATTCCCGATATTCACGGTACACTCGTGAAATGGTCGAACGGGAAAAAACACATTTCATCGTGACTTCGGAGATGCTATGCCCCATCTCTCTTGCGCTGACTATAACACCACGTTCGAACTCACTTATCGTGATAACCTGCCATTGCCGCAGCAGTAACCGATCTAACTACTTTGGTTGACTTACATAGTCGTTGCCGACCGGAGCGCCGTTTTCTGATTGGTTCCAGATCTCTTTAATTCAATACGCATGGCTGTCCCAGATTTTTCGCTCTTCAATGTAAATGGAAATAAAATAAAATAATATACATTTCAGTATAGGACAAATTTATGAGCATAGCAGGGCAAATAATTGTAAAAATATTTACCGATCAATATTGTGTTTTTCCATATCGTGCCCAAGCAGGAAAGTAGTAATAGTCGAAATTTAAATCAATTAAAGGATTATGTAATAGTATATCAACAAAAGTAAGAGATCATTTCTGGGAATTTCAAATATTAGTAGGATAATATATACATTATATCAGCGGGGATTACAAAATATTGAAATCATAATTGTAAACACAAGATATGTATATATGTGAGTAAAAAATAACAATCCCGTATACCAATATTTTGAAAATATTTCGATTCCTAATAATCGGAGACGCATCCGCTTGTGAGTAGCTGTGTTTCTAATTTCCACTTTCCACTGTCGTGGGAAGGTTACAAAATATTGAGCGTTTTTTAAGAACTGGCCACAACATCTCTGCAGTGCATATTGGGGAACATATTTTCTTGCGCGCGTTAGAGTAACATTAAAAATTAATAATTATCATTTACTGACTTTTCTCGACATCTTATCGATGGACGAAGAAAATGAGCAAATATATAATTTATTATTACATGTTTTGTGAAAACAATTAATTAAAAAACAATTTATTTTCAAATTTCTCAACGCCTTTTGTTATTAATGGGATGTTATATTTATTATATCAAAAGATCGCCGGTACATATATCATTTCTGATCTCCTTAAACTTCATTGGCACCGTTTAAAATTTCAGCAACCCCCAAAGGATCAATAGAATATTCGTTGGGGACCAGATAGATAGGGAACTATAGTTTACACATTGCTAACATTCAGGACGACGAGGCGAAATCCTTTCGAACAGTTAACTAGGTTCAAAAGGAAAGCACCAACGGTTCTCGGGGTAGAGGGAAGGCCACACTGCAGAATTGGAGAATATGTCGGATGAGAAGTGTCAACAGTGCACCGCAGTTGGCGCTGTTGCTGAAGGATAGCTACCTGAAAGCTAGCAAAACCTGAACTGGTATTCGGAAGTCACTGACTCGTAGATGGATGCACACTAATATAGTTGCAAAAGGTGCAAAGCGAATAATATAGTGCGAAAGGACAAAGCGAATTGCACACAGACCCTAGAACAGTATTCCAGAGAACAGAATGCGATCGTGGAGACACATAAAACAGATTTAAGGTGAAAATTGTACCGGTTTTTGGATTATGCTATAAAAAACCAACCACACACTCAAACCCGCAACAGTCGGGAGCCGCTATGCAACATGTAATATTCATGTGGGGCAATATCGCATCTACAGATTTAGAACTTTTTGAATCGTCGATTGCGCTTTCGCCTCTTCTGGTCCCAAATTACGTGGTGTGAGAACTCAGAAGATTCAACTATTGATGTTTGGTTAGTTTCATGTATTTTATAAACAATTGTTTATAAGATTTTTTATAATATGACTAAGGACTTCTCTTGGTTTCTTGCATAGTTTCATTCATTTCATGAACGTTCTGTGGTATGTTCTTTATGTATCGCCTGGATACTGCGAATATTTGAACTACTAAAAAATGTTTTTTCTAATAGTTTTAAACTATCATTCCCATCAGCCAGCGTTATATATCATTACATCACTGACTTTGCAGGCTGCAGAGATTCACCACGAGAAAGCTAGTATTTATTATTTTGCGTTAATGTATCATGTATTGTTGATCATTTTCTAAATTGATTGAAATTTTTGACATAATGGTATTCATTTTTAAAGTAGTTTGACTATATGGTTAATACAGTGACGCAACCAAAGTGGAACCCCCAAGGTGTGGCTTCACCCTCCCCTCAGAAGCCGATGATTCACAAAAATATTTGTTAACCATTGATCAATAAATGAGAATTAAAATCTAAATTCAGCATATGTGGAAAATTCTTTATAAGAAAGCACTAAGTTGTCTGGTCACAACACCAACCGTCTCCTCACAGAAATAACTTGGTTGCCCCACTCTGTTAATAATCATGTAATTCCACCTGGGCGCAGGACTTCCATCTTGTCCTGTTTCTCAGTGATCGTTAGCGAGAATGTTGAGATAATACTTTGTTTCTGGACAGTAATTTTAAGTTTATTCCTACGCAAACACAACACGCACTATTATGTCTATTTCGGTGTTATAAGCTATAAACAATTGTCATGTGGTGTAAAATAAAATATTGAAACTGTTATTTCAGTGAATGAATTAGTTGTTGTACAGTGGCATTTAAAACAATATTTAGACAAGCAAACACTCTTTCATTACAACAGAAAATTTTTAAATTCCTTATTCGATTTTTGAAAATGCTCTAAGCTTTCGTTCAATTTGCCCCGTTAAGTCCAAGTCTTTTAGTTCAATTTGATAAAGAATAAAAACAGTCTGTTGTAAAGAAAGCGGTTGTTTTTAAATATCTTGAGAATACCACTCTCCTACATTAATTTTAAATAGACAATCACTGATTTGTTGATTATAAGTTAATAGTTGAGTAATGCGGAATGGAGAATTTTTACAAAACTAATCATATAA
The DNA here is from genome assembly GCA_038098605.1 of Gryllus longicercus. Taxonomy (NCBI): domain Eukaryota; kingdom Metazoa; phylum Arthropoda; class Insecta; order Orthoptera; family Gryllidae; genus Gryllus; species Gryllus longicercus. The sequence continues at coordinate 2,324,697 of JAZDUA010000225.1, read as the reverse complement.
TGAAACGCAAAATTTCTATTAGTTATTACAGAATAGTTCTGCTTATATCATGCGTTTATAATGAAATTCATGTAAAAGAGATGAGTGTGATGAAATATTTGAGTAGTGTTAATTTGAAAAATGTTTCAGTTCCTTTCGAGTTGCCTATTCTGATGCGAGAATATTTTAATGGATGGTATTCCTTGAAATCATACTTCTTGGCGGGTGTGGCTGCTGATGCTCCTGTGCAGGTAAAATCTTAAAATTGTTAATATAAAGTGAAAAATTCTGTATTTATTTAGTCGTTATTACGCTAGACGTTGATGCGGCTCAAAAGAAATTTAATAAAAATAAAAAAAATAAAACTTGACAAACATTTTTACTTTCTCATGTACGACTTAGAAAAAAAAATATTATAATGCAGCGAATCGGGAAGATTTTTCACAGGAAAACTCGTATTGTATGTCCCTGATTCAGAAAAAATGGATAATTCTTGTTTTTAAACTTAGTAAATTACATCCTCTAACACGTGTAGTCAGAGTCCACACTTCGTAGGTCCATGAAACCGAAAAATTGGTTTTTGGCAAAAATCAGTCTCTGCGTCCGCCTGTGAACAACGCTAGTGACTAAACAGTAGGCAGTATTTTCTCCAAAATTGATATTCCCCGATCGATCTGGCTGATGTATCGCGACCTCTTCAATTCGAAGCGGATATTTTGATTTTGGGAGGTACGTTACCTAAAGCCGCAATATTGTCAACATTTTTTCAAAAATGGCACGATTTTTTACATTTTTTCTCAGATAAAGTAATGAAAGCTAATAAAAATGGCATATGTCCAATTTCCATTGAACTTTCAACAATTGGAAAACTTACACTTTTTCGGGATATTACTACAACTACAATAATGAAAATAGAGATATTTTTAATGAAATCTGTTCTTCAAATTGAATCTTTGGTGTAAAACGTGGTGTAAAATTATGTGAAAATGTGAGTAGTTTTTTCCTAATTTCGAGTGACAATTAAAATAATGTGAGAAAGTATGTGCTATTGTAGCACGACTAGTTTATTTCTCTTGTCACTCTACGTTTCTTGTCTTCGGGCCCATTTTATACGCTTCCTTTTGGTGGCCGATTCCAATCTTTCAGCGAACGCCCGGATATGCAGCCGGGCGGCACAGCCGGATTGCTCAGGCGCGCGTTCGCTCGAACTCCCAACATTGTTGGTTAAAAGGAAGCGTGTAAATAGGGTGGAAAGAACTCATCGGTCACCTGGAGCAGACATCGGAGAGAAAATCGGAATAGAACGATAAAAGATCAAAGCCCTGAGAAATACACATAACGAGAACCGCATTAGCATAGCATTGTCTAGTGTAATGTATTCCTGTAGTGGATGAAAAAGGAACACACATTATATTTTATATACGACTTACCTTAAAAATAGTAATATTTTCAACACACAAAAATTAATCAGCCTTGTTTATGAACGAATTCATTTAGGACATATAATTTTCGTATTTACAATGTTTGTTGAATAGCTCGAAAGATGAATTAGTAACATGTGCTCATTTGTATTGTTCAATTTTTCACTAGGTACTATGCACACTAAGTTACATTCTGGTGTCGTATTACCTGACGTCACAACCTCCAGAAATTCACCGACTATTCTTGTTATTTTACGTGGTTCTTCTTGTGGGCCTCATTTCTCAAGTAATAGGAGTATTGACTGGATTAACCATGGGAATGCAGGTAAGTGGGATTTATTTCATTTTTGATTGACTAAACACCGAAACGTGCGAAAACTCATGTGACATTTAGAAGCAGAAATGTTACAATATTTTAATGTTCAAAATCAAAGCATCTCAACATTTGATCAGTAGGAAAGGAATGCAGACCCCGATGAAGATTGATCCAGAAGCAGATTAGTGTAATAAATGTTACAGACACATTCGATCTTCTGTAATTCAAACATTCGCTAATGCATTATTCTTAATTTCTTCTTTTTATGGCTCAACAGCACTTACATTTTCGCCTTGGTCTATCCCCGGCACTAAACGGAGTTTTTTCTAGATCCACTAATGCATTGGTTTTATTAAATAAATGTTATTTTCGTTTTTGATACTTAGTATTGAGACCGTCAATCCCAGAAAAATAATCTCGGTCGCAAGAACATACGTGAAAATTGTTTTATTACAATTTGAGCTTTGGAAGAAACCTTACTGAGTCACTCGGTGAGAGCAAACAAAAGAAACCATTAGTATTACTAACCTATCTCAGGAAGTTATTAGGAGTGTGTTGTTAGGCCTTATAGGAAATGACGTAAAATTGCAACCACATAAATTGCTGTCTCGTGGAGTTGCAGCCCATGAAAAATTAGTGGAGCTATAACAGTACATACTTTCTTGCATAATTTCTATCTGCTCCGTTATATTGTAATACCTCATAAACCTGCAAACGAGTTTTAACCAGCAAACAAAAAATATCCGCACCGAGACTAGAATTCAGGTCCTCAGAGTTAACTCACCCTCAGCCACACCACTATGCAACAGAATTGTCGGGCAGACCGAACTCGGGCCGACCATTAATGTAATTGTCTTCACCCAAAATGTTTCCAACACGAAATTTTTGCAATTTTCGAAAATATGGAAAGTTCGCCAAAAGAGGAACTATACTTCGTTTTTTATTTCTCGGCGCGTGATGGCTTGTCTTCATGATAGAATATCTCACGACATTTCGTCTTTCTCGGTCATGCCGCCAGAAGTCGCATGATCGCGACCATATCAAGCAGTGCTAGGGATCATGCGATTTATAGCGGCACGACCGAGAAAGACGCGAAATGCCCTGAGATATTCCATCGTGAATACAGACCTCACACGCCAACAAATAAAAATAAAAAAAACAAGTACAGCACCATTTTTTTACCGTCCCTTGATATATTGTGCGGACCACCTAAGTTGGCCACAGCACATCTTGAAAACGGTTTAAGGTATCGATATGCTGTTTGCGCCATGTTGTATATGATGGGGTAAAGAACATATTTCGTTTTATTGTTTGTAGCGTATGTAATTTTATTATTATTAACCTAACTTTGATTTTTTAAATGAAAGTATATTTTTTCTACATAATTTTAAAGATCTTTAAAAATTAAATGCAATAATATAAGTATTGTTAATATTCGATAATTATTTTTGCAAAAATACTGAAATTAGACTTTGGTTAACGCCATGCCGCAACGCGCAACGACAGCTGATCATGCGCGCTGCTTGCAAAAGTGCAAAGACGACGGGAAGAAGACGGGAAACACATTGAGCACACGCTGTCCTTGCGCGCTGCGGGAGGGTTTACCAAGTTCTAATTTCACAGTTTTTGCAAAAAATACTTTTACGAATATTAATAATATTTATATTATTGCATTTCATTTTTAAAGGACATTAGAATGGTGTAAACAAACATACATACTTCCATTTAAAAAAAACAAAGTTGTGTTAATATCTCTAAAATTACATACGGTACCAGCAAGAAAACAAAATATGTTATTTGCCCTATCATCAGCAACAACATGGCGTAAATATCATCTCGGTACCTCAAAAAGTTTTCAAGATATTTGCTGTGGCCAACTTAGGTGGTCCATCTTGTATACCAAGAAGCCAATTACAAGAAATCTACTCGTACTTTTTCAAAAAAATGTCCATGACCTTTCTTAAGGAGCTGATATTTTACAACAGACCTTGTCTAAGGCAAAAATCTCTCTATTCAATTTTGTAGTTTTGAAATGTTCACATTTTGCAATTTTTGAGAAATACGCAGAGTTCGCCAAAATGAGACTGGCACCATATTTTTGCGGTCTCTTGATACATATGAGGAGAGAATTTAAATAAAAAAAATTGATGCATTTTTTGAGGAAAAAAATGGTCTTTAAAAATAACCTTAGTCCAAAAAGTAAGATTTTGAGATACTAGTACTGTTGCTAGAGCTTCATAGCCGCCAGTTGCTGGTTGTGTTGTGAACAAAATCAGTCCCTGTCCGTAACCATCAAACTCCCAAAGTTTGAGTGATTTTGACAAAAGAACCATAGTTCAGAAACTTTTTTGGTAAAACAACCATAGTACTTTAAATGTAAGTTTTTTCCGTGATTACTTCTCAAGCATACCTTATCTCCATCTTCAATGGGTCATAATGTTTATTTTGTGAATGGGGTTATTCTGCATGATCAGTATTTTTGTTCTGGAAGTTAGGTGAGAGTCTATAACCGGTTCTTGTGGCATGCACGTTATTTGTGTTGTGAATCTGAGGGAGCAAGGGAGAAAGTAACAGCTAAGAAATGGATTCTACGTCAGATGTAGAAAGAACAGAGTAGAAGTCCGTAACCAAAGAAAGAGATGAAAGAGGATGTATGGAGAGCAACGCTTATAAAGGAGAAGCACATTTTAATCAAAAGAATCTTCGGATATTATCTAAATATTTACAGTCACATTCTAACAGAGATTTGTATCTAACTTTGCCATCAGTGGCAGATGGTAATGTGTAAAACGAAGTCTCTGATAATGATAACACCAGTGGCGAAGAACAATAATTTCCTTTAAATGTAGCCTGTAAGGGCCCCCGCGCGACTCACGGACGCTCTCTCGGACGACAGCAATTTGTGAGTTGGCACTACCGCGCTAGTGTACACGCCACGCCGGCTATCAGTGGGACGTAATTTGACATTTCCCCTGAGGCCGACCCTTAGAAACACTGGGGCCATATGCTCTGGATGTTTATCAAATGATTGGGGTGGGGGTGATGAGTGTTATCAGAATAGGTAACATAGACCGTCCAAAAGAGAAACATGGGAACAGGTTTAGACCATTGCGATGTACGAGTATCAAGCAAAACACCGTGTCCTGGCAGGATTAACTGGAAATGCTACGGGTAGCTTCGGAAAAGAAGAGCACTTGATCCCTGTGAGTCCACGGATGGGAAGGAATGATATAGGTACCTGGGATGCGAACAGACAGAAAGACACGTTTTGCCATCAATCGATTTTCGTAGCCTCAACAGTATTTTCAAATTTTTTCTCAAAAATTCTTATTAATTTTTGTCTTCGGATAGCAAAAGAAACACTTAAGAGAATGGTGCAGTTCTCATTTTCTTTGAAATCCCTGATTCTTCGAAAAAAGTTCAATTCCTTAGGAGAATTTCTATAACTACATTTTGAAGAGAGATATTTCTACTCAATGAAATCTGTTCTTACAATAAAGATTTTGAAATAAGGCCATATACAATTTTTCAAAATATGAGTCGCTTTCGCGTAAAACATCATGAAATATAGGAATTTTTTAAAAAACGTTTTGAAACCTTTTCTTCTCAAAAACTGCTCCAATTTTTTCTTTAAATTTTCTCCTCGAATGTATCGAAGGACTGTAAAAAATGGTGCTGGTCATTTCCGGCAAACTCTGTATTTGCAAAACTTCAACATTTAAAAAATTACGAAATTGATAGAGATTTTTGCTCTTTAAAAATAGTCAAGCGCAATTTTTTGAAATGGGGAGCAATTTTTGCATAATTTGTATTTGAAATTTATTCAATTTATAAAAAAGCATATTCTCAGAAACAGCTTAAAATTTTCTTCTCGTATGTCAAAGGACTGTAACAAAGATGGCGTTAGTCCTATTTTCGGTGAACGCTCCGTATTTTCGAAAATTGTAAAAAGTTAACATTTCAAAAGTACAAAATAGGAAAAAGAGATTTTTCCCTTAAAGAAAATCTGTTCTAAAACATCAGCACTTTAAAAAAGGCTGTATACAATTTTTTAACGATTAGTTGCCAGATGATTTGTGATCGAATTATAAAAAGAACATTTAAAAGAACACATAAAACGCAAATTATAAAAAGAACATTTCTCAGAAACCGCTCCAAATTTTTTTTTAATTTTTTTCTTCGTATAAAACAAGGGATGCGTGAAATGACTGTGGTCTCATTTTCGTTTCTCTGATTTCTCGAAACATGCGTGTTGGAATATTGGGTTGAGACAATTCGATTTCCTATCGACGGCCTGAGTTGCCGCGTCAGAGCGGCTGCTTGGTGAAGAGGAAAGGCGCACATCGATTTAACTCGGAGGACCGGAGTTCGAGTCTCGAAGCGGATTTTTTTGCCGGCACTTTTGTAGGTTAATGTAGTAGTATAATATTGCGGAGTTACAAATAATGCGATAAAGTGTGTGCTGTTGTAGCACCCCTAGTTTTCCAAAAAAGGTTCGTTTTAATGTCTATTCAGAATTCCCCTTGTATACCTATTAGGGTAGAAATTGCGAAATTGAAGAAAAAGTTCACAGAATACACTTCTACTAATATCATGTGTTAAATTAACTCTTGAGAACTACACTGCATTTCACTTTTATTTATAACAAAATACATATACATAAACTCTTATTGAACGTCTTTGACGGTCTTTTACAAACACTACATTGCTGCACAGTAAGACAAAAGGACGAATGAATATGATCATTCGTTTACATACCAAAAACAGATGACGACAGTGTCGGCGCGTTCACAAACCTCTATCTCTCAATATAGAGTACATTTCCAATAATATACTAGACGCAGATGGCAACACTGTCGACATGTTCACAAACTTCAACCTTACAATATAAATGTATATTTCCAACACGCCTCCTTACATTTATATACATACTATCTTAAATTCAGTTAATATTCATCATATTCCTAAAATACACAAACTTGCCTTTACACAAAGCTTTCGTGAAAATATCTGCCATGTTATCATCAGTATTTACTTTGACTATATCAATTAAACCATTCATATACAACTCGTTGACAAAATGATAATGGACTTCAATATGTTTTGAGTTTTTTGTAAAGTTACCATATTTAGCGATACTCAATGCTCCTGAGTTGTCTTCATACATTACAATCGGTTCATCAAAATTCAAATCAAAAATTTTCATTACATCTTTTAGAAATTTCACTTCACTCACAGCATCTGATAGCGCAACATACTCTGCATACGTCGAAGCTTTTGTTACACTTGATTGTTTGCGAGACTTCCAAAATACAACATTGTCAAACATACGGATCACATAACCTGTCGTAGATTTACGATCTATATTGTCACCTGCCCAATCTGAATCTACATAACAATCAAGAACTTTTGCATTTTCGTTTCTACAATAATTCAATTTCAGGTTTCTTGTCAAATACAGATATTTTAAGATTCTCAGACAATACTTATAGTGTGTGCCGTCATAACAATTCTGAAACCTGCTCAAATAATTAACAGAATAACTGATATCTGGCCTTGTTCCTGAACTAATATATAACAACGCACCAATCAAATTTCTATACTTTATATCATTACGCAATTCCTGAGTTGGTTCTAATTTCAAGTTAACTTCCATCGGTGTAGCATATAATTTTGAGTCTTTAATCTTGTATTTTTCGGCTAATGAATTAATATAATTTTCCTGACTCAAGCTCATTTTGTTTTTCTTGTATTCGTAATTTATATCAATTCCTAAATAACTTTCAACCTCACCTAAATCTTTCATACTAAATCTATTTGACAACAAATTTTTGATTTCTTTAATTCGACTTTTCTTTACACAACAAATGAGCAAGTCGTCAACAAAAATTATCAAGTAAATCAGGACATTACTTTTTCGCAAAACATAAAGGCAATAATCATATTCACTTCTTTGGAATCCTAAACTTTTCAAGAAAGTATCTAAACACTCATACCAAGCTCTCGGACTTTCTCGTAAACAGTACAGTGCTTTCATCAATTTGCACACTCGATTTGTGCCGTCTTCGTAGCCTTCAGGTTGTTTAACATAAACTTCTGACATGATTTCGCCATTTAAAAAGGCTGTTTCTACATCCATTTGTTCAATAATTAAACCAAAATGACAACAGTATGACAGTAAAATCTTCAAAGTTTGCATTTTAGCTACTGGTGCATATATATCATCAACACATTCCTTTTGTTGAAATCCCCTAACAACTAATCTTGCTTTGTACCTATTATCAAACTTTTTAGTAAAAACCCATTTAACATCTATAAGATCTTTGCCCTCTGGCTTACTAACTAACTCCCATGTGTCATTTTTCTTCAAACATTCAATTTCCCTATCCATAGCTTGACTCCAGCTTTTCGATTCATTGCTATTAATCGCCTCCTCAAAACTAACCGGGCTATCTGCACTACATACGTTAATATAAATAAAGTTACTTGTATTATCATCCCTATAGCGTTGTGGAGTTTTAACCACTCTACCCGATCTTGTTGTTTTTTCCTTTAGCGCTGCTTTTGGAGATTCGATTTCGACTAACCTTTCTTCGTCCTCGCTGTTATCTTCAGACCCAGTTTCCCAATTTTCACACCCAGATTCATCTAATCTTTTACTCACGGAACCATTATCCTTTAAACCTACACATCTAATATTTTCTTCAACAACCTCTACATGCCTGGCCACAACAATTTTATTATTTATGAGTACCCTATATCCAACGTCACTGTAACCTAACAGAACTCCCAAATCTGCTTTTCTATCCCATTTTGACTTTCTCAATTGTTCTGGCACCCTTACAAAGACTCTACTTCCATACAATTTTAAATGTGTGACATTAGGCTTTTCTCCAAAAAATATTTCATAAGGAGTTTTCAATTCTGCGGTATTTGCAAGACATCTATTTTTCAGATACGCGGCAGCACAAACTACTTCTGGCCAAAACCTATTGTTAACTTTTGCTTCGGCTAATAAACATCTTGACATGTCCATGATTGACCTATTGAACCTCTCAGCAGTTCCATTCAACTCATGCACATATGGCGGGCACGCATTTAAAACAATCCCCTTTTCCTTGATGTATTGATATATATTATTATTCAAGTATTCTTTTCCGTTATCACACCGCAATTTCTTAATCCTTTTCCCAGTAAGATTTTCAACCTCATTTACATACCCAACTAAACAATCATATAATTGGTCTTTAGTTTTAATTGTGTAAACGCGTGCAAGTTTACTATAATCATCAATAAAAGAAACAAAGTATCTTTCACCATGCATACCTACTGTTGAATGTGGCCCATTTAGATCTGTGTGAACAATTTCTAGGATTTCTTTAGCCTTATTTCTGTTGTTTTTAAAAGGAACATTATGCATTTTATTTTCTATGCACATTTTACATTTCATAGGTTCAGACTCGACGTTTTGAGGGATTCCATCTACTAATTGATGTTTGCAAATTTTATCTAAATAATTGAAATTTACGTGCCCCAGTATCCTATGCCACTTTTCCTTTATTGTCATATTTTCTTTATTGCAGAAGTTTACGTTAAATTCCCCTTTGTTGATCACACTTGTCACTTTATATAACCTATCTTGTTTCCATGCAACTGCAATTAAACCCCTATCTTTACTAAAAACTTTTGCGCTGATGCCTTTTGCAATAATATCATGTTTCTCTGTGACTCTTGAAAAACTAATTAAATTCCTATCTAGATCTTTAACGTAAAATACATTTTTCATTTCAACTCGTTTAATCTGTCAAACACTAAAAAATCGCTAATTACATTACCAACTTTAGTTGCCGTTAAAATCTTTCCGTTCGCGATTTTTACATTAATCGGTTCTTTTAACGTTACGCATTTAGAAAAATATTCCTCGTTATTAATTATATGATCTGTACAACCGCTATCTAACAACCAATTAATTTCAATCTGACCTGAATCCTGTGTTACACTGTTTACTTCCTTGGCGAAGACCTCTGTCACGAAACTGCTTGCGCCACTTACATTCTGATAAAACTGTTGTTCTCCACGGTTCCTACCACCATGGTCGTCCTGTCGGTAATGTCGGTCTCCTTGCTCGTTCTGTCGGTAAGATCGGTCGTGACCATAGCGACCGCCTCTGGACCCACGTGGTCCTCCTCTGCCTCCGCGATGTCCATTTTCATAACTTTGGTTGACATAACCTCCATAGTTACCTCGTGCTCTTCCGCCACGTCCCCGGGAACCTCGATGATTCTCAGTTTGTCGACATTCCCTCTTGAAGTGTCCTGGTTTACCACATCCGTAGCACACTTTTTGGCCGCTCGCACTAGGTCTCTTCTCCGAGATGAATGCATTTGATTTTACGCCCTCACTGTCCTGGTTCTCCTTGATGCTCTTCATCCTTATTTTTGCCTTCACGTACTCCGCAGTCCGGTCTTCCTTCTTCAAAACATCCACTAGATCTCCGATATAACTTAGTGACTCGGGCAGCGTTTTGAGCATGTAATTTAGTTTCTCTTCTTCGCTTACCTTGGCCCCGGCTGACTTCAGTTCGTTTATGTATTTCTCAAACACAGTGAAGAATTCATTTATGTCGCTGTAATTCTTTAATCTGAGTCCATCTAGTTTGTTCCTGCAGACAATCTGCAACGCTGTTGACTCTTTGGAGTATAGCTCGTCAAACTTCTTCATAACCTCGAAAGCACTTACTTTATCATTCACGAACTCTAGCTGCTTGTTAGTAATTGCACTAAAAATGCAATGCATCGCCTTCAGGTTCTGTTCTTCCCATTCTACGTCCTTGTCTTCTTCTCGCTTCGACCTCGTGGTCACCTCATGGCATTTTTTTTAATTTCAAATAGATAGTTAACCTCGTTTTCCAGTTTGCGTAGTCCTCTCCATCAAAAGCTGGAATGTTCAGGTCGTCCATGTCGCAAACTTCCTCGAATCGACGGACACTGGGCTGAACTCCAATATAACCTCTTCAGCAATTCATCTGCATCCGGAAACCACGCTCTTCTACCATGTTAAATTAACTCTTGAGAACTACACTGCATTTCACTTTTATTTATAACAAAATACATATACATAAACTCTTATTGAACGTCTTTGACGGTCTTTTACAAACACTACATTGCTGCACAGTAAGCCAAAAGGACGAATGAAAAATGATCATTCGTTTACATACCAAAAACAGATGACGACAGTATCGGCGCGTTCACAAACCTCTATCTCTCAATATAGAGTACATTTCCAATAATATACTAGACGCAGATGGCGACACTGTCGACATGTTCACAAACTTCAACCTTACAATATAAATGTATATTTCCAACATCATGAAATACAGTTTTTAACTGTTTTGACGTTAAACAAACAAACAAACTTTTTGTAGGTGATTACTAGATACAACGTGAGGAATAATCAGCTTCGTAAACTCACCTGTTAAAAAGCTGAGATAGCTCGGGTGTTGGGGTATATTAATTTGTGCGTATTTAATACCATGGTTTGTGGCCATAGGCTTAGAGTAGTGGGGGAGGTTGGGGCGGCCCGTTCCGAATGGTACTTTAAGGGTGTGGCAACATTTCTCAATAATAATAATAATAATAATAATAATAATAATAAATTAGCTCCATTTCGGGAGTACATGACCTTGACGTGGTGGAGCTTGAGTACGCCTGAGAGCTTTGCCGGCAGTAGCGTAGCTACTGGTAAGGGCCTTCCTTGTCGGACACGTCCATGGGGAGGGGTCAGACGAAGAAGTACTCCAGAAGAGGACCTACAGAAGAGGCAGTCCACAGAAGACATGAAGCTGGACTCTAAGTGACTCTTCTCTTCGAGGGTTGATAAGGAGAGCCCATGCCCGGGTTAAAAGGGGCAAAGTCTTCAACAGCCAAAGTTGGGCGGAAGAAGCAACCCTTCATGTGGGGTTAATACACATGATGGCAGGTGTAAAGGTCATGCGTTAGGAGTCCACACCCATGTCGAAATGGAGAGATTATTGGAAATTTGCCTCCAGCCAGAGCCACTGTCTGGGGAGCGCCAGGGCACAGATGGAATTAGCGCTGTCTGTGACAGATGCGAACCTCTAGTGGCTCACATCGGGATACCCGAAATTACTCCAGCCGATGGAAGCAGTTCGCAAGATCTGTCACCTGCACCTGAGCGCAGTGTTTCTCAGAGTTCACTGTGACAGGCCTGACAAGGCGACTAATGATATGAACAAAAAAAATTAGTTTGTATTTTCTCATTACCCGTTGCGTATGATACAGGCAGGAATTGCATAGATGATTCATTCAACAGTACCTACATTTATCCCGCCTCACTGAGCAGAATATCGCATATCGAAGAGCGCTGATAAGTAATTGCGGTAAATATGTCTCACGTGACACACAAATTGAGATTAAAGCACAAGTACAAGAACTGTTAGAGACATAAGGGAACATCGAAGCTGCAATAACTCCCATACCACAAATGTATATCCCACCACAAGGCTCGCTAGATATTCTGTTCATTGAGCTTCCAGAACAAGATATGCCTAGAGATCACCTACATGAAGAACTTTAATCACAATATCATCTGGCAATTATCGAATTTGAGGAGGTGGGTCCTCATCTGAGCCCGAGAATCCCAAAACAGCCCAGTGCAAGGAAACTGGCCATGCTAGTCTAAGTAGCAAATTTAAAAATAATGGTAATGAGACCTCAAATATCATTACCTATGACCATTTCAACTGCACAATCTATTGTATGACAGTTACAATAGTGAGGATGAATGGTGGGAAAATATTTGAAATCCAATCAACTCTGGGTTCCCAGCAACCGCAAAAAGAACCCTCGTGGAAAATCCGGTTGTAAAAACGAATCGAACGCCTCAGATCAGATATTGCTATATTGGAAGCTTTCCAGAGAGGAGATAGAAGTAAATATCTGAGAAATAAAATAGTGTAGATTAAGAGGAAACATCGCATCCACATACATCACATAATCGACAATACAAGTCTTCTCGACTTTATTGATACCCTAAAAAAGTAACTGAGTGTTATAGCCAACATATACGCAGATATACCAAAAGCCTAAAGTAGAAAACGGACAACATACATCTCAGGAGCCAAAAGAACTTATACAGAAGACTAGGAAAAGGAAACACAGAAATGGGCATCCTGCCAGACAAAGCCGCTGTAGAAAAAATCTGGAGTGAAATATGGTCGACTGAAAGTCACTTTCATGACAACGCATCGTGGCTAGAACAGATGAGAGGTGCTGCGACGTAGATCATGGAAATGACGACTTCAAAAATCACTCACGATACCCTACACAAAGTTATACAGAGACTGTTCAATTGGAAATGCCCGGGATTAGATAGTTTAAATAGCTATTGGTACAAAAATTCACCAGTCTCCACGGGAAGATCCTAAATGACATCAACAACTACCTGAATTATCCGGAAGAAATGCCGCACTATCTACGCGAAGGTGTCACATTTATAAAGCTCAAAACCAGTGATACAGTAGATCCTGCAAAATACCGACCTATCACATGTCTTAACTCTTTCTATAAAATCATCACAAGATGTTTATCAATGATTATCGAACACTGCACAGCGAATTCTAAGCTGGTTGAAATTCGAAGAGGAGGCGGCATAGGTTCCTCTCGGATGTAAAGAACATGTCTCAAGCATGTGAGAAGAGACGCAACTTGTTCACTTGTTTTATTGACTACAAGAAGGCCTATGACATGGTGCTGCATGATTGGCTGCTCTACATATTGTCAATGTACCGTATTAACCCAACGATAGTGAATTTCCTCAAATTCACCATGGGCAAATGGAAGACCACAATCGTATCATGACAAAAATTAACAATAGTCACCAATAAAATAAATATAAGGAGTGGCAGTTTTCGTGGTGACAGTCTGAGCCCGTACTGGTTTTGTCTGGTCATAAACACACTCTCAACACTTCTGACTTACAAACAGGATTCGAACTGAAAGCCACCGAGATCAGTATAACGCACTTAGCCTATATAGATGACATTAAACTCTACTCAGGTACGATGCGTGGCCTAGATATGTAAATAAAAACCATTGAAGAATTTTGCAGAGATATTGATGTGCAGTTGGGGATTTATAAGTGCAATATTCAAGAAGGGTAAATTCGCCAGGGAAGCTAGATATGAGACTACATGGAGAGATAAAATTCGCTCTGGAAGCCAATGAATTATACAAATATCTTGGTATACAACAGGGATGTATGATAATGCATCACAAGCTGAAGGGAATGCTAAAAACTGAGCTTACGAGCCGACTCAAGGCAGTTTTAACAACTTCCCTTAATTCCCGAAACCCCACGGTTGCCATCAACACATATGCATTTGTGACGTTTTCGATGGGTATTCTCAAATGGTCCTCAAGAGACCTAGAGGAAATGGAAAGACAGGTGCGAGTCCAAGTGACACGTTTTGGTTGCCACCACCCAAGAAGAATGGAGTTGTAGAAATGGAGAGGGGGGAACAGGGAAAAATGAATGAATCCATTGTTGCATGCATCCATTTTGTGAACAATAATTGTTATTTCAATATGGAAATTATATTGTCATGCTCATTTGTGAAAATATTAAAGTCAATTTTACTGTCAATAATTAACAGTAAAACAATTATTGTTGACAAAAATAATTAAATATTTTAATTAATTTTTCATTATGAACACATTAACACTTGAAAGTTAACAATAATGGTAAGTTATTTTGCCTTCAACCCATACAAACTTTAACCTGTGAACTTCAGTCTTAATTGACTGGGTAAAAAACAGAACAGTATAAGTGACATTTTATTATTTTGGAGAAATCTGTTTATTTAAGTTAATATTACTGTAAAGTCATGGTGCTTTGTTTCATCATTAAAACCACAGCATTTTAATTGTTCATTAAAACCACAAAAATGTATTGCCAATGAAATATAGCCTAATATAAACACATTTTTCTCAGAATTTATTAACTGTCACTTATACCGATATGATTTACACTCATTCAATTGTAAATTGCTTATTTTATCAATTAAAACCACATTTCTTCATTGTCGAATAATTAATAACTTTTTTTTCAGAACGGAATGGTGTTTGGTCCATTGGCTATATTGCCATTCCTTATTTTCTCTGGATTTTTTGTGTCAATGAAAGACGCACCAAAATATTTTGAATGGCTTTTCCACATGAGTTACTTGAAATATGGACTAGAAGCTGTTATGCAGGCAATGTACAGCTATGATAGAGAGAAACTACCTTGCTCAACAGACTATTGTCATTTCAAATTGCCAATGAAATTCTTGGAGGAACTACATATGGTTGATGCAAAGTACTGGGTGGATATTATATTTCTCACTTTACTGTATATTGTTCTTTTGGCAGTTACTTATACAGTACTTAAGGTGAAATTAAGACGAAGATGATATTAAATATCGTATTGTTTCGAGGTGAAATATCTCAGCGCTGTACCAACGTGATAATTGTATTTTAATCCTCGTTAAAATCTATGAAGAGACCAAGTCAATGAGAGTGTGGTTTTGTAAAATTATAATTAAGAGAAAATGGTTATGATTCAAAACTATGTCTGATAGCGGTTTAAACATGATTATGCTAGTCTAATGTTTTCACATAAATGATGTTATGTACAGCGAGAGGGGGATGGGCCTCCTCAATCACAGATCTCACTAATTTCAGTACTATTTAAAATTAATGAGATGCATATACCAAGAGGAAAGTATAAGAATGATAAATATGAAATGTATCTCACTGAATAGTTTGCTGAAATATTTTTTAAAGAAAACGTGTATATGATAATGGGAAAATAAAGAATTATAGTAGATTTGTGAAAGGGCAGTACTAAAATTATTTAGAAAGGTAAATAAAATGGTTCAGCATATTTTATAGTCGGCATATTTTATAGTTATCAAAACTTAACTGGTCACCAAAATACTCATGAATGTAGCAAGCCAAAAGCATATCACTGCATGTAAATGGCATAAGTTTTAGAATTGGGGATTCTGGATGTAATTATCTCACCCGGAACGCAATTATGCTGAAAGTCACACTTGCCTTATTTGTTCAAGATTTAATTCATAATGTATATTTACATTATAATTGTTTATAATGTTATTTATGTAATCAATTAAAATTATATAATTTTCTTATAAATTCATAAAAATATTGAGTTTATTTTTTATATTGATAAATTACATGTACAACTAATTTTATAAATATATATCTGAAAAATCCCCAAAGACAAATAGTAGTGCTACAACAGGTTATATTTTCTTGTATTATTATATGGGTAATAACTAAAATACTGCAACTTCTATCCAACTAACATTTCAGCCATCACTATAGTGATGCCTGAAAAAAAAGAACCGTTGGAGTATACCAGATCCATGACACTGTAACAAGTTTCCTTTAAATTATTGCTTTTAAATTCCTCCTATTAAAATTGATGAAATTAGCTCATAAAATTGCATTAGAATTGTGGAAAAGGGTAAAAAAATGACTTATTAGTCAAAATCGACGAAAAATGAAAAAAGGACAAAAATTGGTAATTTCCTTTTGTCATAACATTACATTAATTCTGACACTAAATGGCATTTTTCTAAAGTGAAAAGAAAAATCTGACATTTCATTAAAATCCGCCCCCTACTCATTACACTCAAATTAACTCTCAAAAAGAAAATTATTTCCCGCTTACTGTAGACTATAGATATAAATAAAACTATAAATACATTCGATCTTGCCAAAACTCGAGGATTGCATTTTAATTAAAAGACTTTATTAATGTAGATTTTAAAATATGTATTGTGCAGTTAAGTACAAACATTTGTGATAATAATAAATAATAAACACTTTTGATGTATGATTCACTGTGAAAATATATTATTGATGAGGACCGTCATCTATGATCAACTAATCTAATTAATAACATTCAATAACAATCAATTAAATAATGAACAAATTTGAAAACAGTGTATATAATTGCAGCACAATTAACTTAAAGCATTAGGTAATATAAACGAATATTTTCCTGTTTATAATAACGCTCGAATTTGCTCCCCCCCCCCCCCCCGGCCCATTCAATAAAAGATCCAAAATCCCGGGTCTGTAATATTGCAACTTCTATCCAACTAAAACTTCAGCCATCACTTGAAAAACGCCTCACTAAACGAAATGTAAGAGGTTCGAAAAAATGCAGAGTAGTATCTTTTAAGTTTTTGAAAATTCAAAAGTTTTAAAGGAAAGTGCTTCGTGAAATAGAAGCATTCTCTTTCAGTGTATAGGGCTCCTTTTTTACCAAATATTTACAGAAAATGAGATATTTGTTCGGCTGGGAATTAAAATCGAGGGAGTTTGTTTGCGAAGCATAACTCTTCCCCTTGTTCTCTAAATCTCCTACGTTTATAACAGAAGAATTAATTCTTAATATTGCTGTTTTTTTTACACAAGATGCAAAATTGTCATGATAGAACTCAAATTAAGCGTAAACTACTGATATTTTGAAACCAGTGGAGATGACATGATTTAAAAATCTAATTTTATGGAGTAGACTGTTCGAAAACATCTCTAATTTCAATACTGAATATATATGACAAGCTCTGAAAATCTTTGTAATATTTATTTTTAGTAAACTGAAACTGTGGAACAAATCTGTATATTCTGAGCGCTTGTCTTTTTACTCAGCATTGACGCGCCGTGAAGCGGTCGGTGAACGACGGAAAGCCTCGCCTGGGCAAGTCACAGTACAGAATGCCACGTAATTAAAAATCCATTAAAATATATTTCAAAGTAACTGTGCAAATGAGAGAAAGTGGGAAAGGACTACTGACTGTTATCTAGCTACAAAATCGTTGGTCGATAGTGTACGCGCTTGAAGCGAATCCCACTGTATGCATATTCACTGCAATTCGGATAACACCAAACTGAATGGGTGTCTTCAATAAACAATTGAATAAATAATATATTATTCACATATTATATGATTAATTGTCATCGCTCCCTCAACTATTTATAATTAATAAAACTCTTATTTATTATCAGAGGATGACGCTGTTGATCGTAAATGAGCACTGCAACGTTTGCGATTATAGCAGTCTGACAAATTACTATAAAATCGCAAAACCAGAGTAGCAGTGTTCGGTTAAAATGTAAAATGAAATGCGAAAACTACTCACGCTACAACAGAACAAACTTTCACAATGGTCTCGTAATATTATAAAAACTGCATCTACCGTCACTTGAAAAACGCAAATGATGCAACTCGAAATTACGCGAAAACTACTCTCATATTGAAAAAGCAATAGAAGAAATTATTTAAAGATCATTTATAAAAGAATATATTGTATCAAGAACAAAATCTCTATCTTCAACAGTAGTAATAGATCAGATTCGAAGAAAAGAAAAAAGAACGTGTTGAAAATATTTGCTGTTTTAAGGGAAATCTGACCTGTGCCATACTCATAAGCGAACTTGACTGTATTTCTGACGTCCACAGGTGTTTTTCACGCGCCTGAAGAAGAAAATAAAATATAGTAGTGAAATTATTCGTTTTAAAAAAACATATTAATAGAAGTTTTATTTTGAAATAATAGCAAGGATTGAAAATAAATGTGGTGATAATATTACTGTGGACGGATGAAATTAACTATTGATACAACCGATTAGAACAGTTTTTCCAAGACGTGATGGAAAGGAGGTTCGGAGGGGAAGTAAAGTCGGCTGTCCCATGTTAGTAGACTTACTGCATGTAAAAGATCAAGCCTAAATGAAGCCTCTGAGCTAAATTCAAATCGTCTATTTCGTCGCCCAAGAAATACCTTCTTTCTCCGCAGTGAAAGTGCGTAGCGTAGCGAAAGACGTAAGAGCGGGCCTGACGGCCTGAGTCTCGCCACGTAAAATAAGGCATCAATTCAATTAATAATAATAATAATAATAATAATAATAATAATAATAATAATAATAATAATAATAATAATAATAGGTTTGAATAATAATGGTATTTATTGGAATGCAGTTTCTAGTTGTGCTCATTTTATAACTACTAACAAGAATGCATTAGAACGGGATACGGAATAATGACATTTGCATGTAATTGACGTGTGATTTCCGTTCCGTACTGTACTCTGAAGAATGTTGCCAAAAACGCAGGAAGTAAATCGAGAGACAAGTCGCGATCTTTAACTGCAACCACGCATACCAGAAACAATAAACAGTTCAGAGAGTTTGTTAAGAATCTTGCAAGTGTGGTACTATGCACGATACTGAAATGAATTAAACTGTGCCAAATGCAATGATTCGTGCTGCTGAAGTAGAACGAGCGGTCGGGTCAAAATTTCTGGTATTGCTGTGCAACTACCACCACCCGAGACCATCGGCGTCAAGTGCGCGATGTGTGAAAGGCCCTTCTGAGGTAACTCGTCCGAGAAAGAACGGGAAAGGGGGAAAAGGGTTTATAGTAAGTGGTAATGCAAGGACTTGTAACTAGATTTTTAAAATGGCTATTTTTTGCATTATATGCCAGAATGTCTTTTCTTCGTAGTAATTGTAACGAAAATGAAATGAAAATTTTGTTATGTTACCCTTTTTGTCTTGTATTACCATTATTCTATTTAAATTCCAATAACCTTTCTTCATGAATCCCGTATTTGACATGGTTTTTCAGACACAACAATTTAAATACATGTTTACAACAATTTTAAATACTGTTTACGAAACAACTTTATACACTATAAATACTCTAAAATACAAGGTGGTTCAAATATGACCGGGACTGATTTTTTTTCAAATACCCCGACATACGCATTAACTGCGCCGCCTGGAGAGAATCTAGCCACAACCCCCCACCTCCCTCCTTTGCAGGTTAGAACCTGTTCAGTCGCGTCTGGGTCTTGCTAGAACGATGAGTGAACAAAAGGTGCCGCGGTGCGTGGAACAACGCATTATCATCAAATTTCTCGTTGGAGAAAACGTTCAACCGTCGGAAATTTTGCAGAGACTCAAGAAACAGTACAGGGAAGAGTGCCTCTCACGGACCCGTGTGTTTGAATGGTGTAAGTGTTTCAGAGAGGGACGAGAGCGCGTTGAGAATGAACCTCATAATCGTCGGCCGCGAACATCCATAACCCCAACAAACATTGATCGTGTTAATGCGGTTATTTGTGAGAACAGGCGCATCACTATCAAAGAAGTTGCATCAGTAATTGGCATCAGTGTGGGTAGTGTAGAAGACATGATAAAAAAAACACCTAAAATATAGAAAAGTGAATGCTAGGTGGGTTCCACGCACTTTGACGGACGAGAACAAATTGATGCGCATGCAAGCTGCCAGTGTTCTTCTAATGCGGTTTGAAAATGAAGGAGATGCATTTTTGAAGTCCATTGTAACCACTGATGAAACGTGGGTTCACTATTTTATTCCTGAGTCCCAGCAGGCATCACGTGAATGGCGACACGCCTCTTCTCCAAAACCCAAGAGAGCGCGGAAGATCCGTTCGGCGGGAAAAGTGATGGCAACATTTTTTTGGGACTGGATGGATGTTATCCATGTAGACTTTCTTACAGAAGCTAACACCATCAATGCAGCTTATTATTCAGCACTTTTGGAAACAGAAATCAAAGAAAAGATCCGATCCAAACGGAAGAGAGGTGGGAAACGGGTAGCATTCCTTCAAGACAATGCACGGCCTCATACTGCTAAAACAACCATGGCAACCATCAGCAAATTGAAGTGGGACCTTCTACCACATCCGCCGTACAGTCCAGATTTGGCCCCAAGTGATTTTTACCTTTTTGGACAGCTTAAATCACATTTGCAAGGCATGCGATTTGCGGATAATGACGCAGTCATCCACAGTGTTCGGGAGTGGATATGCCGACAACCAAAAGACTTTTATGAAAAGGGCATTAGGATGCTCCCAGGACGTTGGAAAAAATGTATAGAATCTGGAGGGAAGTACTTTGAAGAATGACATGTACAAATAAATTTTTACTAATAAAGTATTTCGTAAAAAAAATCAGTCCCGGTCATATTTGAACCACCTTGTAGTACTTTTGTTGTAAATCTTGAGTCTCAATTAAATTGTTAATAACAAATTGTTGCATCGGAAATTTGAGTAAAGAATTTAAAGAAAACAATGGGCATATTTTGGGAAACTCTTGTAATGTTATGGTTTCACTCAAAAGTATGGGAAAACAACTCACAATTTGAAAAGACTGTAGACAATATTATTTAAAAATATAATTTTGAAAAACAGATTTCGTTAAGAAAAAAATCCCTATTTTCAATAGAGAAAATGCAGAAGGGGTCAAAAAACACTTAACTTTTGCAAATTTCCAAGATTTTAATGAAAATTGGGGTCTATGGCATTTTTATAGATTTATACTCTACTAAAGAAAAAATCAAATGTGGAGTTATTTTTGGAAAATATTTGTAAATGTCTTAGGGGGTTTATGTAAAGTAGTTACAAAAATTAAAACATTTGTTTCAAATTCAAGAGAACATGACATCAGCCAGATTGATTGAGGAATATTTGTTGAGAATTTTGGGACCTGGCGGATATGGGGTGGATCACTATGGCAGAATGCGTGAGGAGAGTGGACATGACCGACAAGGAAGACGTGTAAGGATTACGCCCTCGCACCTAGCACGACAAGATGAAGAAGACCCAACTTTAATCAAGTACTTTATCCTTGAGAGTTCAAAATTTGAGCATTCAGCAGTAGCACACTAACGGGGTTATCGGTCAATGGTATCTTTTAAATGATACAAAACCGTCCAGTATCCTTAGTATATAACACAGACATCAGGGATAATATGTTAAACATATCACTGAACGCAATGTGATTTTAAACTCACTAAAATTCTCCTCTAACTATCAGTAACAAATTAATCTATATGTCTGATTACACTATTATTGCTAAATTTTAAATAGCCTTGATTTAACCAATTTGTAGCAAGAAACTTGCTGAGAAGTACATTAACATCCATTAATGTGCAATACTCTTAGCAATGAAAAGAACAATTAAAGAATGATCTTTATTTTTTAAAAATAACAATGTACAACATTACAAAATTTATATATGTAAACAATTGTTTCAATATATTTTTTCATAATTTAACACATCAGTTTATACATCGAAATCAATGAATCAATGTTTTATTTCTTTGCTGCAAGACCAATTAATATTTTTTTGTAGGCATACAGGATTTGCAAAATTATCAGCATCAAAAGAAAAAAACTAATTTAATAAATTCCCCCATTTCTTTAAATATATTTGCTGCATTAAATTTGAATAATGTTTATTTTTCCAATACTGTGTATGCCTAATTTTATACACATTCATAATTTAATTATGTCACAATGTACAGCATTTATTTACGTCGAAATAAGTATGGCATCATATCAACTGCAGTGTTTCTTATGCCAGAGAAGTCCATAACGTTGATGGACTGATCTAGAGCCACAAACAGGTGACAGGCATCAAAGGCAAGGCTGTATACTGGACTACTGTGGTTTGCAGACATGAAGTACATCTGAAACAGGTAAATACATATTTAACATGTGCACAAATGCATATTTATAAACAAATTGAACTAGTGGTTCTAAAACAGCATGTACTTTCTTGCCTTTAGTAATAGTTCTGTAATACTATTTATACCACAATTTCTCTCTAAATTAACACATCTCAGTAATCATTTTTTATAAACCTCATTACCAGGGTTGGGCAAAATACTTTAAATTTGGTATTTAAACACTTTGCCGTAGTACTTTATAACTAAATATTTAAAATAGTTCAAATTTTCAAAATACTGTAAATATATAATAATTTCATTTTTTTTGTTGCAACAATATATTGTAATTGTCAATTAGAATAAAGTGATATCAAAAATATGTCTAACACAAAGACATGGAAATTCCTTTTAAAACAATCATTCAACTGGCGTGGACTAACATAAACAAGGGTTATAACTAAGCTGTGGATTTATAGGCACGAAAAACTAGGCAAAAAAGGCTTTTAAAAGTGTAAAATAAGCATTTAAAAAGGCACTATATATTTTTCTTATCCGTATTTATGTTCTTGTGTAGAAAGTTTCTGAAGTAAACATAATACAGTTACCTTCATGGGATATTTGCTTTCATCATTGTTCTGGGAAATCCTTGTAGAAATCTTTCTTTGTGGGGCAATTTGAACAAAACGACTGAATCGCAGTAGCTAACTTTTTGCTTTTCATTAAATGCAAGTTGATGCTCTAATGCTGCACAGTATGATCATTTTTCTCTCATTTATTTTAATCATAAGTGAAAATATTTTACGATTTGTTTTAATCGCCAATCATAACATAAATGTTGTAACTGGTAGTGTTACAGCAGCACATATTTTCTCAGTATTATATCTAAAATTATATTTCAAAATTTGCAACTTTCAAAAATTCAGAGGTCAACGAAAATGAGAATTGAGCCATTTGTTAAAGGCTTAATCCTTTGCTCTTTCCATAGAAAAAAATTGAAGAAAACAATTGTAGTGGTTTTTGAGAATTTTTTAAAATAATTTGCATGAATTGTAGGTAAAAATTCCATAAAACCACCCGTAAAAAAAAAAAAAAAAAAAAAAAAGATATATATAATGTATATACAAGACCATCTGATATTATAGAACATATTTCATTTAAGACAAAAATCTCTCTATTCAATATTGTAATTTTGCAATGTTAACTTTTTGCAATTTTTGAATACAGTATTTGTGAAAAAAGAATCCCACAAAAATTTTCGTAACATCCTTTGATACATACGAGGAGTAAATTTTAAGAAATCAGTTTTTGAATAAAGAATTGTTTAAAAATTCAAAGTTAAAAATAACCCTCAGTACATGTTTCATAATATGAAATACTTGCACTAAGGTGGCAGTAAAACAGAAGACTGATTTATCAACAATTGAAGGAATCCTCTGTAATCAGCAAGATAAAAACGAAAAAATATACAATTTTTTAAATTTTTGATTAAGGAAAATTGCATTTTGATCAATAAATATGAGAATAAGCAACATTTAAACACAAAATTGGCATTTATTAGTGACATAGGCATTTATAGGCACTATAAAATCCATATACTCCTATTGCCTCAAAATGAATAAGCTACCAAAATATTACATTTTCCACTGAAGGAAAAAATAGGCAAATAGGCAAAAAGCCTCAGTTTAGTTATAAGGAATAAACACTTTTTTTATTGTCAGATAACACTGGTTGGCATGATTCTGGGGTTTTCTTCAATGTTTTCTTTATAAAGTACATCATCCCAATTCTGAAAATACAAACGGTTTTTCTCTATCACATACTATTTTTTCACAATTACTACTTTTATGATCAATGTATTGGTCATATGTAGTATGTTTCCTCTGTTGAAAGCAAGCAAATATTATGAAATTCGTTGTTAAAATTGTTATGTTTGGCAATACTGTAGCACGCAAAGATTCTTCTTTCATTTGCATCGATTCATACTGAATATACTATCAGTTTTCAGTTACTGAGCAGTTATATTTCTGAGTGGACACTTTATTTGCTCGATGTGTCTTTTAAAATAATATGCCTTCCAGAAAATGTAAAAATTATCCTAACATATTTTTTCACATTTGTGGGAGTTTTGTTGCAAGAAAAAGAAGATGGAACATCACAAACTTTGTTGAAAAGTCATACCATGCCTTCTTTGGTTTGAAACTAGATCTGGACAAAAATTGGGCTCCAAAAAAAAGTGTGATATACTTATGTTGAACAATTAAGGAAATGGAGGGAAGAAAATTAGCATGCCTTTTGCTGTTCCAATGATTTGGCACATGCCTCAAAATAATGTAGATTATTGTTATTTTAGTCTATGTGACACTGCAAGTTACAATTTAAAAAATCTGAAAAATATCGTTTATCCAAATCACTTGTCCACAAAAACGGCCGTCACTTATCAACCAGGTTTTCCTGTGCCTTCTCCATCAGAAACATTTGGAAACAAATCATCTTCAGACCCTGAAACAAACTCTGAAGACAATTGCAGTGATTCAGATTCAGTTCAAGAAGAGGATGTCAAGCAGTCTTAACAGTTCTCACAAATTGAACTTCATATTTTGGTAAGTGACTTAGGTCTTTCTAAGACTGCTACTCAAATCCTGGGATCAAGACCAAAAGCAAAGTACCTCCTAGCTCCAGGAACATCATTTGCATGGTATAGACACTGAAGAGGAATTTGTCCCGTACTTCTGTCAAGAAGAGAATCTTACATACTGACATGATATTCCTGGTTTAGTGGATTCTTTGGGAGCTGAAAAAAAATGGCAGGTGATCGGTGATCTTAAAGTTATTGGCATGCTTTTTGGTCAACAGTCAACACGAAGATGCTATGTTTCTTATGTGAAATGGGACAGCAGAGCACGATCTGAGCACTGGATTAAAAAAGATTTTAAACTTGTAACAAATTGTAAGATTGTAAAAAAAAAGGTTGTAAAAGAGAAAATCTTATCCCAGGAACCAAAAATATACTGTATGACAGTCTTGTGAACCACAAAAATGTTCTTCTTTCTCCTTTACAAATGAAATTGGGAATTCTGAAGAAATTTAAGTCTTTACACAAGGATGGCAACTATTACATATATATATATATATATATATATATATATATATATATCTATATATATATATATATATATATATATATATATATATAGATATAGATATAGATATAGATATATAGATATATAGATATATAGATATATTACAAAGGAGATATAAAGGCAAAAGATTACAAAGGGAATATTTGTTGGACCACAGATAAGTTGGAAAAAGATACCATATTTGAAGACACAATGACACAGACCAAAAAACAAGCATGGATGGCTTTCAAGGAAGTTATTAAAAACTTCCTAGGAAATTGCAAGGATCCAAATTATAAAGATAAGATATTGTAAACAATATGCAATAAGTTATAGTGTTAAGGTACATTTCCTACACCCAATGTTTTTCCAAAAAATCTTGGTTGTGTCAGTGAGAAGCAGGGTGAAAAATTTCACTACGACATCAAGGAGATGGAACAATGTTATCAGGGAATGTGGAATGTATGTTAGCAAATTATTGCTGGTCACTGGCAAGAGATGAAAAACAGCTTTTCACCTAAGGAAATCTAAAAAGCATTTTTTTTAAAAAATGAATTAGAATTATTAAAGTTCAAATAAAAGAGATTACATGATCAGAGTGCTCAAAAATTGTTTCTATTTAATATTGTTGATTTATTGTATTTTACAAATTAAATGTATTTGAGTCAAAAGTAAAGGAATATTTTTATTATTTCTTATATTGTATAAAGCTGACATGTGATAGAGCAAAACGGATTTCAAATTTATATTCAACATGGTCATGTTAAAGTTATTCACCTATTAAAATAAAAACCTCAGCCAAAAAGTTAAAATTTGCACACCTGTGTAATTGTCCAGCATTTTTAATGATTTAGATTTATCATTTAAAAATGAAGAGATTCTAAGTTCAACTGCTGAAAAGAGATTTTACTTTTGTTTCAATGAGGTGCATTCACTAGCAGAACCAAACAAAAGAAACTATCCTCATTCTAAACTATCTTCTTTTTCTTCTACATTTAAAGTATTTTAAGTACTTCTTTTTTTTAATTACACCTACTTTATGTCTCGCATACATCTCTTAAATACAAGGCCCCAAAACTTTGATTGCAACAAAATGTATTTCAAATACAAGTATTTAAATATTGCCCAACACTTGCTTGTTACAAATCATACAACATTTAGTGCAAAAACTAAATATTTTCAAGTAAATATCAACACAAATTTGCAGTTATAAGTGCTTTATATACATGTAAATCATGTCCCAACAATAAGACTTTTAGATTACAAAAAAGAATTGTATGAATAATAAGCAAATCCCATCCACATTATTCTTGTAAGCCTCTCTTTATCAATCTAGGTATCTCACCACTACCTTGTCTCTTGATATATGAATCTGTGATTTTTGTCAAAAATGACTTACTTAAGGGTGGGAATATATTTTCAGCAAACACTCATGTCTATAACTACAACACTTGACATTGTAATCATATTCATCAGGCGACAGTATCAACAGCTCACTACAAAAAATTCACATACAATACATGTACATTATTTTACAACGCCTTGCCAGATGACATTACACGATTAAATTCGATACAAAAGTTCCCAAGTCCCAAGTAAAATCTTTTCTGCTGCACAACTGTTTCTATACAATTAGAGATTATACCGAGCATCCAAAAGGAAAGTAATATATATTAATAAAGTATATTAATTTTAACAATGACATTTAATGTGTCATTTGGATTGTATAATTGTACAGAACCTGTAACAAGTACTGTACTTCAGCTTCGGAGTCAATGACCCCCATCTCGATCAGATTTTCGTCCAGTTTCCCTGATCCTTAAGCAAATGCTGAGATGGCCCCTTGTATTGCTTCTGGACATAAATGTAACTTCAAATTCTCCCCATAGCACGTCACACACAGTTTTTAACTGTTTTTGATGTAAATAAATAAAATTAAAAAATAAGATGTAATTCACAAACATTAACCAACCAATTTACAGAAATAACTGACCACCTGTTATTGACAACCACTTCCTAAAGTAGACTGATCGAAAGTAAATTTGTTGCATGAACATGACAGCTCTTAATTATATTTGAATTGATGAGGTATGCTACTCGCGTCATTGTAAGTAGTGCGCTAAGAAATATCCACTCAGAAGCATAGTGCGGCGCAAAGATTTCTTCAGATAGTTTACATCAGTTTTTTTTCTTAAGGTGAACGGATAATAGAAACCCATGCTACGAAGTGACGGAACCATAAAAATGTAACCGAACGTCCAAAATGGTATCATTTTTAAATTACAGTTTAGAAAAGGCTAGATATATGGCTTTAGGACGAGTCGTTTCCGAGTTACGCGCCGAGTTGCTCGGGGTAATGTGTTCTGCGGGTTGCGTGTGCGCCTGAGGATCCAAATACGCCATAATCTACAAACTTGTTTTTCGTCTTAAATGTGTTTTGATGCACCCCGGGGGAGAGGATTCCCTATTCAGCAGTAATATACTTATGGAATTTTGTGTTTTTGGTTTCTTATAGAAGGGAATAATCCGTCATCTTTCTTTAGCATAGTATAAGGGGATATTTGTAAAATTTCATGTATTCTAGATGCAAAGGGTCGAAGGAATAAAGAACTTAATGTAAATGTAAAGTGTAAAATGTAGTGTGAAGGACGTTTAAGAAAATTGTGCAGGTCTCATTTTCGCCGAACACTCTGCTTTTTCGAATATTTTAAAATTTCTTCGTCGTCTTCCGACAAGTATGAAAAAGAGATTTTTCCCTTAATGAAATCTGTTCCATAAAGACAGATTCTGAAATAAGCTCAAAAACAATTTTTCTAAAATTTAAGTACTTTTTGCGTAATTTTGCGTGACAGTAAGGGAGAGAAAGTATGTGCTGTTTTAGCAGCACTAGTTTTAGTTGTGATGCACTGTGAAGTAACTTGAAGTTATCGTAGTTTTGCTGAAACAAAATCTATTTGGTTCACTTACATTTAAAGAGAAGCTTTTGACGAATTGAAAACATTCGGTATTGATCTTGAAACGAATTTTTCTGAGAATTTGTTTGCTAACTTACATACAAATATTTTTGAATCACTGGGATATAAAAGAAATGAACCAATTTTTTAAATCGAATTGTAACATTTTTTGACAAATCCCCATAAAAATGATAGAATTTTCGAATTAAGAAAATGTTGACAACGTATTTAAGGAAATTGTTAGTTTAGCTAAATTAAAATGCACTATACCACCTCCAACAGGATCCGTGGAAAGAAGATTTCTGCTTTAAAAATAATACGCCAATCTAATAGAAACGCAAGGAGAAGAGCTAATATGGAACTTGTTCCTTGTAATAATTGAGAAAGAACTCTTGGAATCTACAAGTTAGAGGATTTTTACCAGTCTTTCAAAAATTTTCCAATACAACACGACGGCTAGTTTCTAAATATTTAGTAATGTTTAGGAGCATTTACGGTAACATGACCCCTCCAAACCTATATCCTCGCATTATTTTCGATGGAAGAATGATACACACTTTTATGTATTTAACCAATTTAGAATCTAAATTTAAGAATTTACCAAGATCGTTGTTACGGTGAGTAGTACCCCTCCCCTTTTCCCATTGCTTCAGAATGACAGATCTGGACACGGGAAATCTAGTGATGACCACGCAAAAGTACCACGCCTTACCTATGGTCAAATTTCAATAAGAGGCCGTGTGAATAATGCAAATTGTATTTACTTTCTCTCCTTCCTACGTACTTACGTAGTAAAATAAAGTACTGTAATTTTGCGGCAAACATTTATGATTTTTCGAAAGAAAAACTCGTTTTGTAGGCTCCTTGTATACAAAAAGTGAATAAATATTGTTCCTGTATCTAATAAATTACATCCTCTAACAAGTTGTGTAGTCAGAATTCACATTTTGTGGGTCCTTGATACCGAAAAATTGGATGAGAGCAAAACGTCAGTCTTTTGTCAACGCTTGCGCCTCAATTGTTCACACGGTTTACTCCACAATAATAATAATAATAATAATATAAATTATTATTATAACAATAACATTTATTGAGTCACATATACAATTACAATCGTGTATGACGAGTTAAATATGATATATTTAGAGGGAGTAAAATCGCATACATTTTCTTGGGAGCAGCGAGTGAAGTTACATATATTTTTATTGTCCAGAAGCAAAACAAGGGGCCACCCATCTGTTTTTCTAAGACTTTAAATTATATATGTACAATTTTTGAAAACAAGAAGTTTAGCGCAACTTTTCGGGAAATTAGGCAATTTTTGAACAATTGTTTTC